>JARKHS020010697.1:20000-164672 GCA_030143305.2 Amblyomma americanum
GATCATCATTGTTTTTTTTTATTTTGCCTTAATCGAAATATGACCGTCCTCGCAGGGTTTTATCCCACTACCCTGGGATCAGCAGCTGAAAGCCAAAGGCACTGAACAACAAGGGTGGGTTGGTGAGGGATATTATAGGCTGGCTTGCGAAGATAATTCTATAAAAGTGAATAGTGAAGCAATACGGCCACATTAAGCTTTTTCGTACATATATGAACATCCATGCTAGGTGCAGGAGATGAAAAATTTCTTTATTTTATTTAATTTCTAGGCCGGCGGCGCTAAGCATCTTCTCATTTCGTGACAGCCTGATCATATAATCTGAGTGCTAAAGAAGTTTTCGTGTACCGTAAAAGTTGTGTTTCTGGTGAACAATGGCATAGACGAGGCTTAGCCCACTCGTAATAATGGTTGTTTCTTCTTCTGACTTTATGTGCCTACGAAGGGATGTGTCGCCTGCAGACATAACCGTGGCAAAAACCTCAGCCACCTAGCCAAACCGTACAAGAACGTGTATCTCGGTGTGTTGATCTGCACGGCCATAGGTTGTGATCAGAGCCAGCGGAGCGCTCTCGGCCTTGAGCGTAGGATAGCGACCATAGTGTAAAAACCAATTTCTGGTTTCCACCGCGGCCTTGTCGCCTACACAAGCACAGCCGTCGTACTCCCGTCTCCCGTGGCTCGCCGTACAGCAGCGAGACAGAGAGAGGAAGGAGGTCAGAAGGCAGCGGGAGACAGAATCTAATCGCCATAAAATTAATTGGAATATAGTCTTCATTCCTGCGATGAAAAAATTGGAGGGGACACTTAAAGGTGCACTCAACAATATTCAGAGCTCGCCGTTTTACCTCCAGAAATCAAACTACACGCTCCGAACATTCTTCGTAAGTTCGAAATATTGTGCTCTGTGACCAATTTCCGTATTAAATCGAATTAAATGTCCCGAATTCAGCTTTTTTTAACTAACTTAAGAAAGTAGGAGGAGTCAACCAAAGCGTGGAGTACCATTGAGCCAGTCGATTTCGCTTTTTTGTTTTTTAGGTGCTCGCGAATAAATAGTTTCAGTCGCTGACATCATGGCCACAAACTAGCCCCATGGAAATAAAAATTCGCGTGGACTCTCTGCTTCATGTATCACTCCGCCGATGACACAGAGGCAAGACTGCACGCGTGGGTCGGCTCCTCCTACTTTTGTGAGTGAGTTTCGAAAAGAAAGGAGGGAGCCGGGCCGTTTAAATTGATTTATTAAGGAAATCGGCCAGAGAGGACCATAATCCCAAGTCTCTAAGAATGCTTGGAGCGTGCAGTTCTTGTTTCCGGGGTAAAAAGACGAGCGGAGATTAGTCATTAGTGCACATTTAAGCTCTGCCTTAAGAGTATGTCCTGATAGTGCACTGGGTAAGTAACATATACATATATAAAGTAATTCTCTACTTAACATTCCTAGATATCTGGTCCCCATACCAATTTTGGCGCTGTGGTGCAGCGGACGAGCGATGCGCCACTGCTCTGCGGTGGCAGGAGCTTCCAGCGGTGAGCCTTGTGTGGCCCGGGTTGCTCTTCCTCAGCTACCAATGATTAATTTACTGCCACCTGCCAGAGTGGGCAGTTTTCTGACTATCTGGTGGGCAGGTTCTGGTGGCGCCGCAAGGTCACGTGACCTAGGTGGCCTACATGCCTCCTAAGTTGCTCTCTGGGTACAACCTGCCAGTGTCATGCTAGAGATTTTTCGCTCACAGCGGCGACGCTGACACTGCAGACGCTGGATATTCTGAGCTACGGCGCCTCTAAAGCATTTTGCGTTAATGGATCGTCGTTTTACTGGAGCCAATAGGATGAAAGTTTCAGCCATACATCCTATGCGACATTATAAGAGCCCCCTGTCGCCTCATCCACAGCGGATCTCATATTTTGACACATGTAAGGTGACAAATTTCACCATCTACTCTGGCTCTTGCCACTTGCCAAGAACACGAAAGCGCCACCTGCCTCCATCGACGGATGGCAGGTAGCAATGTAAAGAGGGATCAACCCTCTGGAGATATTGGAAGGTGGCTGGCTGCACAGGAAAAACCTGCCACTTGCCAAAGATGGTACACAGTAGAACAAGCTGTGACCTTAGCAGCCATGACTGGCAGGTAACGAAGGGGAGAGAGGGATATCACCCTCTCCAGTTGTACGGTGTGTGTTGTCGTGCATGGCTACTCTTATGCTGTCTTATGCTTAGGTTCTTATGCTGTTCTTATGCTGTCTTATGAGTAGGTTCTTAGGTTCTTATGCTGTCGCATGGTCCCAACTACGGTAATTAGGTGTGCTCCAAGTTTTTTGTCCAAGCCAACATACCACTTAGCAGCAATGAAAACGCTGTGCTTTAATCTACCCATGGCTTCCAAATGAACAGCTCTCAAATTTTGCACCATCACGTGTTCATGTCCGTGCTAATTAAGGAGCATGCTGTACAAGTATCAGCTATCAGCTGACATTTTAGGGACCCACAATAGTATACTTACGACCTTTTAATAATAACACTTCTCAGCGATTCTTGCGCAGAACTGTGTTCAGTTTATTTTCACCCAAACTGTACATGTCACCAGCTGTACAGTAATTGATGATTAGGCGTGTACGGCTAATCTGCATTCTGTCGTTCTGTCAGCCGCTTTATGTCTTCTGCTCCCTAGCGAAGGATAATGTCCTTTTTATAGGCAGATATTTGCTTAGTTGAGTTTCAGTCTAAGGATTCATCGATGCCCCAAGAATGCTCGTGAAAAGTACGGCGTAATGTCAGCATACCCACGAAAATAGGCGACTTTGTCCCACTGGCACCAGGAGAGCGCAGAAGAGGTGTTGTGGCAGAAAATAGGAACGAGGTCTACTTTCACAAGCTTGCTGCACTTGTGTGCGCTTTCTCTTCTGAACCCAAACACCCCCACAGGAAAGACAGCCTTGCCATTTAAAGTGTACTGAGGCAGTGCAAATGGTGCTACTGCTTAAAGATTGAATTTGGGAAACTCCTGCCAGCTTCCAAAATATTTGTAGTTTTGGTGAATCCGCCTTAGTCTTTTTTGTCATAAAATGTAAGACAGCTGAAGCAAAAAACAGATCAAGGTACCAAAGAAATTATTCAGTGCGTCTCAAGCACATGAAAAGAGCATTAGTTAACTAGGAGGATCTTAATAAATGGTACCTCAGTCCAGGGTAACGGAGTGAAACATTTTACCTGTTTGGCTTCTACAACTGTACACCCCGCAACAATGTGGAAATTTGGCAGTCTCTTGGCGAGAATTCGCTTTCATAGTGCAGAAACTGTCAGGTGGGGGGGTATCAGAGCACCTGCATCAAAAATGCATTACAGCACAGTCAATAACTCAATTCTAGCCATGTAAAATGTGAACTCTTTGCCTCTAAACTTGCCCATGCACCATTATCAAAAATTCCAGCAGTGTCGTGGCTACTCGAAGGCGAGGGAAAACACTGGGCGTGGCGGTAAAATTTTCTAGGAGCTTTCCATACTCGGGGCCATACGATGGTAAAAGCAAACTTTGCGAGAGACAGGCAAATATGATCCACATGGTGTGGACATAAAAAAGCTTAGAAAACAATTCAGGCACCATTAGAAATAAAGAAACATGGGAGGCTCTGATGCTCAGCTCGAACCCGGGTAAGCAAAAAGAACTCATCAATCAAGCCTCGGCAGCCACCAGGATCCAAGAGATCATTTGACGACTGGGGACTCCTAGCCTTAGAGATTAAAACCCCCTCGAATTTGATTGAAGAAATAAAGTTTTCCCTCTCTGGATCAGACTTGTATTCACTGAAACCGCAACCAACGTAAAGTCGCGGCCAGAATGAAATGGAGCACGTTTCGGCATTGCTACTATTCTGAAGCGGTACTTAACAGGTAAAAAAATTGGTTCGAGTACGTAGATGTTGTGGGGCGCAGAGGGATTTCTAAGCGACAGAATAACCGGCATTGCTCCTTGATTGACTACCAGTATGATAAGCGCCTATGAGGAGTGCAATCAGATAAAGTTTTTTTTGTCGTCCTATCTGAAGAACTTTTGGCAGAAAAAGCCCCAATACAGACATAAAGAATTTTCGGTCCGTTAATTAAGAGCAACCTTGCGCGTTTCAAACAAAAGCCATTGGCGCAGCTGAAAAATTTTGAAAGTTAAAGTTGCTCAGCTGCCTGCTGCTGAAGTTCCAAGGCGCACAAACCTTACGTTCCTTTCAGGGTAATAGTGCCCGAGCATCACACTTCGCAGATGGTTCTTTCTACTTACCTGAACAAACATCTGTCAACATTCTATATGACGGACCCGTTTCTGATTCCCATACTCACAGAAAATTAAGTTCCTACTAAATCACAACCCAGGAGGATGTTCGGGTTTTAGCGTAGATGTGGAAGATATGACCTTTCCCTTTCCGTAACGTCCACTCCTGCAGTACTGTCAGCAATGCATTGACGTTGACAATGATGAGCATGTTTTTCAAAAAGAATGTGGAATTCTGGCAGGTTCCTTTTCTGGAACTCCTGTCTTTCTACCTGAACAATACGTACGTTGCTTGGGGTTGTCAAACACTGCTGATAAAGTTTGACGCTTGTATGGGAGCAAAAGTACACCTTTAACTTAGACCATTTTTCTCGGCCAAGTCGGAAAGTGGATAAAAACTTCGCCGGTGGTTTCATACGCATTTTTAGGTCCGTCAGTGACTTTCTTGTTTTTAAATATTTTGAGCCAGAAACTGTTCAACATGTTCTTGACTGTTTTCTTTATAAAAAAACGGGTGCCGGAATCGAATTCCAGCAATAAATTTTTATAACATAGCGTAACGTAGTATATGAGCTTAAATCTAACCTTTTAAACACAGCACGTGTGTTGGCAATATTCCCCTCAGAGCGAGAAACCCCTTTTGAAATACGAGCCATGACATTCAAATCTCGCAAAAAACAGGATAGGTAGTGGGCGCATAAGTATATGGCAGTAAAGAAATCTTGTCTTCATAAGTTGGGCGAAAGCCTGTTAACCAAAGCACACCGTTGTAGTGAAGCCGGTTTCAAGGACTCCGTCCTTGTCTCTGTGCAGGTAAAATACTCAGAAAATTTTAACCCTCCAAGAACGACTCGGAGCACTGCATTAGACCGGATGAAAGTCCGGGTGAATCGGTAGGACTATCAGTGCCTGCGTAGTGCACGGGTCAGGCTTGTTCTGACTAGGTACATGGAAATATCTACTAAGTGCACGTTTGCCGGGCACAAAATAATTTTTCAGATTGTCAGTCGCTAAAGTGTCCGACTGGAGTGTTATTATTTGGGCTTTATTTTAATATACTTAATGCACAATTTCAGGCAGAATATACACGTCATAAGGGAGCCCGCGACGCTCCGAACAGCAAGCAGGCAGACCGGACCGGAAAGGCCGCTTTTGCCAACTAAGCCTGTTTTCTTTCAGCGCGCCCTCTTCCCCACGTGTTCCCCTGACGACCTATTGATTGCAAACAGGGAGAGGTCCGTTATCGACGATGATAAAGCTAAAAACATAGAAAATGTACTCAGTATACGCTGCAGCAAACTTCTACCTGTTTGGCGGCTGCCACTTTCACAATTTGATTAGAGAGAAGGTTTTTTAGTGAAGCACGCGGGCATAAGCATTGACTGAAAGCACTTAGCAAAAATTCCGCTTCCTTCTTCTATAGCTTGGTACAGAGAGGTCTTCAAGTGTGCGATGCCAAGCATATCACGCACTTCTCAAATTCGGAGGTAAATGAGGCTGCTGATCCACACAATATCATGTTGGAGAGCATTCCAAAGACTCATTAGGCCTTGTGGGACCGTAATAATACCAGGTCCGATTATTCTGTCGTCAAGCTGACCGATATAGGCATAGTTCCGATAGCGTATACATTGACTGTTGCTGCTTGGTCGAATTGTGAATCAGTGAGTGGGAGGTGACCTAGCGAGGTTTCTACCGATTCCCTTCAAAAAACGTTGCATGGCACAAGTCCTTTGACCGATTTTGATTTCGACCTGAACACCTGGCCAATAAAATTGCCGAAAGACTACGTCTGTGACCTTTTTAGTTGCTTCGGCCGAAAAGTGCATTCTGATTCCCAAGCGTGCGAATATCAATGCGCAAGGCTTCTTGCATTGTTAAATTCCCTAGCTCGATTCAAAACACCGGCGTTTCGTTGTGCGCCCCTAAAATATTTCCAGGCCTCTCTTTGACTCTCAGCCCAGCAGCCATTAGTGAACATTAATTTGTAACGTTAACCATTTTCTTTTTCGGGCTTTATGTGTGATTATAAAGTTTTAATACGGTTCTGACCGTTCATGTGCGCACGAACATTCCCAAAAAACGGATCGAACATTTTATCGTGGTTGTGGCAATATTCCTGTCCAGAACATATGTAGACGCGACAACTTCTGCTTCGCCAATATAAATGCTGCTTTCATCAGTCAAAAGTGTGCAGCCTTAGTACGAAGCGTTGGCATGCAACTATGCCGTCATCGAAGCTTCTTTGAACACCGAATTGGGCTCTTCGAAAGCTCCCCTTGCTGTATGAACACGCTGACTGCCGGGGTACTTTGGCCCTACCCATACCCAACATTTCTGGACAAAGGCATTTTTGCGCTGAAAACCGTTTATGGATGAAATGTTTCATCTAATGTAAGGTTTCAATAACAATCAATATATCCGCAGATCACCTGACGGCAGTCTTCCATTTTTTTCTATTAACATTCTTGCTGTCGTGGAAAGCGTTCCCCATTGGTTTTCAATGGCGGTCTTAACTCTTCTGCGTGATCGATGGAAACACTTTAAAAGAAAGATTTTGCTACATATCAGCAACGTATTCACCACCGTTAGCATATCATAAGAATGGACCATTACCTTCAATCTTTTCATAACAGCATCTTACAATTTTCCAATGTTTCAAGTTTTTGTCCGATAGTGCTGGACATGCAACGTCCTTCCTAAGCATAACCGGCCTTTTCTCCCTGCTTAAATGACAAGGCAGCAACAATCAAGCAAACGTAACAGTTCAGACTAACGCGGTTATTCCTTAATGGCTACAACTCGTCACATTGTTTCGCGGCGCTTTGTGCACTGCGCTAACATTGGCGTAATGTGGCAGCCTTACTGTTCGGACCAGGCTTCTGCACAAAAGAAGAATCAGATAAAAGCTTTTGCGATAGATATTGTCGTGTTCTGGTTCACAGAACTATGATTTGATTTATACATGAGTGTTTGCAGGATATTCTGACATTGTGCCCCCCAAAATAGACGATTGGCATCTTGGATTTTGACTGCCGTCTTAAGCTCGCTTTCGGAAATGAGAAAGCAGGTTGTACTGCTTAAAATCAGTTGCTGGGCGAGTTGGTACTTCATGCTAACTTTCACAGCGCAAGACGAACACGGACACGAGGGGAGACACCACAAAGCGCCGACTTCAACAAAAGTTTATTGTTGTGCGAGCGACTATATATGGTGTACAGCGGGCATGCGCAGCAACGAAAAGGTACAATCATGAGCATCTGGTAGCGGCGCCACATAGCAAGCGAACACATCATTTTCTGCACACGACAAAAAAAGAAAAAAACAAAAAGCTAAAAAACCTAAAAAGCAGTACGCGCACAAGAACGTCGAAGCCATAACACTCATTCCGAAATTCGCAAGACATGACGCTCCTTATCACTTAACAGCAATGATGGAGTGCTGACACAGTGATCCCTTTTTTTGCAATCTCTGCAGCCTCAGCAATCTCCCTGGCTGTTTTGCTTATGTACTTGTGAAGGATGGTGGTTCCTCCCAAAGAAGGACCACGCTCCTTGCACTGTTGGCAATCACGGCAGTGTATGCCGAGATGACGAGATGCCCCGATGACGCTGTTGTTATATTCCATGAGCCTCTCGTTGAGGCACCTGCCTGTTTGGCCAATGTAGGCTCGTCCGCAGGGCAATGGAATCGAGTACACCACGTTTCTCGCGCACTTCACAAATGGCTGCCTGTGCCTAACAGCGCAGGAGCTGCTGACAGAGACGGCGGAATTCACCTTTTTGCATAGTTTAGAGAGTTTCTCAGGTGCGGAAAAGACCACATGAACTCCTGCTCTTTTTCCTATTTTTTTGAGCTGGTGGGCGATGGTGTGCATGTACGGCAATACCGTCATAGAGATTGGAGAAAGAATATGACGGTATTGCCGTACATGCACACCATCGCCCACCAGCTCAAAAAAATAGGAAAAAGAGCAGGAGTTCATGTGGTCTTTTCCGCACCTGAGAAACTCTCTAAACTATGCAAAAAGGTGAATTCCGCCGTCTCTGTCAGCAACTCCTGCGCTGTTAGGCACAGGCAGCCATTTGTGAAGTGCGCGAGAAACGTGGTGTACTCGATTCCATTGCCCTGCGGACGAGCCTACATTGGCCAAACAGGCAGGTGCCTCAACGAGAGGCTCATGGAACATAACAACAGCATCATCGGGGCATCTCGTCATCTCGGCATACACTGCCGTGATTGCCAACAGTGCAAGGAACGTGGTCCTTCTTTGGGAGGAACCACCATCCTTCACAAGTACATAAGCAAAACAGCCAGGGAGATTGCTGAAGCTGCCGAGATTGCAAAAAAAAAAGGGATCATTGTGTCAGCACTCCATCATTGCTCTTAAGTGATAAGGAGCGTCATATCTTGCGAATTTCGTGATGAGTGTTATGGCTTCGACGTTCTTGTGCGCGTACTGCTTTTTAGGTTTTTTAGCTTTTTTTTCTCGTGTGCAGAAAATGATGTGTTCGCTTGCGATGTGGCGCCGCTACCAGATGCTCATGATTGTACCTTTTCGTTGCTGCGCATGCCCGCTGTACACCATATATAGTCGCTCGCACAGCAATAAACTTTTGTTGAAGTCGGCGCTTTGTGGTGTCTCCCCTCGTGTCCGTGTTCGCCTTGCGCTGTGAATGTTAGCAGGTTGTAATGAATGTTTTAGAGAAACACATCAGACACGATTCTGTCGTGAACCACCTCAATATATCGCGGTGGCTCATGATCTCGACGTAACAGAAAGAACAAGAAAACATTATGGGGACACACTGTTCGCCGCTCCACCAACCTGCGCTTTTTAGGAAACATTTTACCTTTATCACGCCGCGGTGAACCAAAGTTTCCTTCGACAAAGTTATTTTACCTTTCTCATGGTTCATGTTTGCATCTCGACGCAATTTCTCATGAGCCTGAGAACTCCGCGTCATGTCACAAGCTCAGCGACCTGGCCCATTTCTCCGGCCACAAAGCGAACAACTGGAAAAACTACGTCTTAACCGAAGAAGGCGCTCTCCAGCGCACAAAACGCTAAGCGCAACAGATCCTGCAGCCTCAATTTCTGGATGCAGAAACACAGCCCGGGGTCAGAGTTTGGCAATCCTATCAATATCGCGCTCACTTTCCACATGCAGCACGATTGACTTTTCTTCTTTACGAGCAAAGATTTTGCCACCCTTAACCCAGACAATTTTCCAGTTGCAAGCCTTTCTTTATTTTGAACAGTTTTACCCAATAGCACATTTAGGGCTGGGCAAAGGTGCTCATTGATGTAAACGGAGCTACTTGAAGAATGTGCAAGGTTAGTCATTGAAAGTCGTGTTTTTTGGCCTTCTGAAGAAACAGGCTGCGTTGCGATTGGCTTTTCAGTTCAACAACAATGCTTGCACAACCTGAGTCGTTGCGAGCCTTTACTCTGTGGCAAACGTCAATGTCATCAGGCAATATTTTTATGTCTAGAAATGTTGCAACCTTGGATACAGTACTTGTAACATCCTAATTTTGCTCCTGCAAAATACCTTTCATTTCGAAATTACAGTTTCTAGAGTACTGTTCTGCTGCTACGATCCTGAGATCGTGCTCCTCTACTAGCTTTTTTATGTTGTCATAGTCATTCCGCAAGGCCTTGTTTGCAATTTTCAATCCTGCATTCTCCGTCTCCAGGACTTCGTTTTTAGCCTTAGCGTCTTCAAAATTGGTGTTGAAGACATGAAGACTTTTTTTTTTAATCTCCCCCAGTTATTTTCGGAGGTCTCGTCAAATCTTCCTCTCAAATTCTTTAATTTATTTCTTTGTCTTCCCTCAGGTCCACAAAACGCCTTCTCATATTACTGTACAGACAAGCAAACAGGAACTACAAAAAAATATGAAAACAACGCTGGCAGCAGCAAAAGCAGCCGCATGCTGCTTAAAGAAAGAACTATAAATATGGTGTTGAACCTGAACAGGCAAGAAAAGATGCTTGGTGAAGAAAGAGCCCTTTGCTGCCTCCCTGCTGCCATGTGGCTAGAGGCACCGATGTTCCCAGCTTTCAGGTGACCGCGTGGCAGCTGCCGTGCAGGGTAACGCCCCTCATTAGGCGATGATAGTCCGAAGTTCTTGGCCTCGCTATCTGATGCAGTGAAAGGGCATCCGTAAGCACCAGTGGAAAATTGCTCGTTGTCGGGTTGTATCTGAATAGGCAGGAAAAGAAGTTGCTTGGTGAATAATGTGTCCTTTGCTGCCTTCCTTCTGACAAGGGGATAGAAGCAAAGATGTTCCCAGCTTTTGCAGCCTTGAGGCGACCACGTGGTAGAAGTCCTGCAGTGTCACCCCCCTCATTAGGCGATGATAGTCCGAAGTTCTTGGCCTCGCGATCTGATGCATTCAAATGGTAGCCGTAGGCACCAGTGGAAAATTGCTCGTTGTTGGGTTGTATCTGAATAGGCAGGAAAAGAAGTTGCTTGGTGAAGAAAGTGTCCTTTGCTGCCTTCCTTCTGCCATGTGGCTAGAAGCAAAGATGTTCCCAGCGTTTATAGCCTTGAGTTCAGCACGTGGTAGCTGTCATGCAGGGTCATGACCCTTTTTAGGCGATGATAGCCCAATATTCTTGGCCTCGATACCTGATGCAGTGAAAGGGCAGCTGTAGGCTCCAGTGGAAAATCGCTCGTTTTCGGGTTGTATATGAATAGGCAAGAAAAGAAGTTGCTTGGTGAGGAAAGCATCCTTTGCTGCGTCGCAGCTGCCAAGTGGCCAGAGGCACTGATGTTCCCACTTTTTGTAGCCTTCAGGTGACCACGTGGTAGCTGTCATGCAGGGTCACGCCCCTCTTTAGGCGATGATAGTCCGACGATCTTGGCCTCGCAATCTGATGCAGTCAAAGGGCAGCCGTAGGCACCAGTGGAAAATCACTCGTTGTCGGGTTGCATCTGTATAGGCAAGACGCTGCTTGGTAAAGAAAGCGTCCTTTGCTGCCTCGCTACTGCCAAGTGGCCAGAGGCACCGATGTTCCTAGTATTTGTAGCCTTCAGGTGACCACGTGGTAACTGTCATGCAGGGTCACGCCCCTCTTTAGGCAATGATAGTCGGACGATCTTGGCCTCGCTATCTGATGCAGTCAAAGGGCAGCCGTAGGCACCAGTGGAAAATCGCTCGTTGTCGGGTTGCACCTGAATAGGCAAGAAAAGAAGCTGCTTTGTGAAGAAAGCGTCGTTTGCTGCCTCGCAGCTGCCAACTGGCCAGAGGCACCGATGTTCCCAGTTTTTGTAGCCTTCAGGAGACCACGTGGTAGCTGTCATGCAGATTCACGCCCCTCTTTAGGCGATGATAGTCCGACGATCTTGGCCTCGCTATCTGATGCGGTCAAAGGGCAGCCGTAGGCACCAGTGGTAAATCGCTCGTTGTCGGGTTGTATCTGAATATGCAAGATAAAAAGCTGCTTTGTGCAGAAAGCGTCCTTTCCTGCCTCGCTGCTGCCAAGCGGCCGGAGGCACCGATGTTCCCAGCTTTTGTTGCCTTGAGGTGACCACTTGATAGCGGTCACGCAGGGTCACGCCCCTCCTTAGGCAATCATAGTCCGATATTCTTGGCCTCGCTATCTGATGCAGTCAAAAGGCAGCTGTAGGCGCCAGTGGAAAATCGCTCGTTGTCAGGTTGTATATGAATAGGCAAGAAAAGAAGTAGCTTCGTGAAGAAAGCATCCTTTGCTGCCTCGCTGCTGCCAAGTGGGCAGAGGCACCGATGTTCGTAGCTTTTGTAGCCTCGATGTGACAACGTGGTTGCTCTCGTGAAGGCTCACTCCCCTCTTTAGGGGATGGTAGTCCGAGGTTCTTGGCTTCGCTATCTGATGCATTCAAGGGGCAGCTGCAGGTGCCAGTGGAAAAGCGCTCGTTGCCGGGTTGTATCTCAACAGGTCAGAAAAGGGTATGCTTGGTGAAGAAAGCGTATTTTGCTGCCTCGCTGCTGCCAAGTGACTAGAGGCACCGATGTTACCAGCTTTTGTAGCCTTGAGGCGACCACGTGGTTGAAGTCCTGCAGTGTCACCCCCCTCATTAGGCGATGTTAGACCGAAGTTCTTGGCCTCGCTATCTGATGCAGTCAAAGGGTAGCCGTAGGCACCAGTGGAAAATCGCTCATTGTTGGGTTGTATCTGAATAGGCAGGAAAAGAAGTTGCTTGGTGAAGAAAGTGTCCTTTGCTGCCTTCCTTCTGCCACGTGGCTAGAAGCAAAGATGTTCCCAGCGTTTATAGCCTTGAGGTCACCACGTGGTAGCTGTCATGCAATGTCACGACCCTTTTTAGTCGATGATAGCCCGATATTCTTGGCCTCGCTTCCTGATGCAGTGAAAGGGCAGCTGTAGGCTCCAGTGGAAAATCGCTCGTTTTACGGTTGTATATGAATAGGCAAGAAAAGAAGTTGCTTGGTGAGGAAAGCATCCTTTGCTGCCTCGCTGCTGCCAAGTGGCCAGAGGCACCGATGTTCCCACTTTTTGTAGCCTTCAGGTGACCACGTGGTAGCTGTCATGCAGGGTCACGCCCCTCTTTAGGCGATGATAGTCCGACGATCTTGGCCTCGCTATCTGATGCAGTCAAAGGGCAGCCGTAGGCACCAGTAGTAAATCGCTCGTTGTCGGGTTGTATCTGAATAGGCAAGATAAGAAGCTGCTTTGTGAAGAAAGCGTCGTTTCCTGCTTCGCTGCTGCCAAGCGGCCAGAGGCACCGATGTTCCCAGCTTTTGTTGTCTTGAGGTGACCACTTGATAGCGGTCACGCAGAGTCACGCCCCTCCTTTGGCAATCATAGTCCGATATTCTTTGCCTCGCTATCTGATGCAGTCAAAAGGCAGCTTTAGGCGCCAGTGGAAAATCGCTCGTTGTCAGGTTGTATATGAATAGGCAAGAAAAGAAGTAGCTTCGTGAAGAAAGCATCCTTTGCTGCCTCGCTGCTGCCAAGTGGGCAGAGGCACGGTGTTCGTAGCTTTTGTAGCCTCGATGTGACAACGTGGTTGCTCTCGTGAAGGCTCACTCCCCTCTTTAGGGGATGGTAGTCCGATGTTCTTGGCTTCGCTATCTGATGCATTCAAGGGGCAGCTGCAGGTGCCAGTGGAAAAGCGCTCGTTGCCGGGTTGTATCTCAACAGGTCAGAAAAGGGTATGCTTGGTGAAGAAAGCGTATTTTGCTGCCTCGCTGCTGCCAAGTGACTAGAGGCACCGATGTTACCAGCTTTTGTAGCCTTGAGGCGACCACGTGGTTGAAGTCCTGCAGTGTCACCCCCCTCATTAGGCGATGTTAGTCCTAAGTTCTTGGCCTCGCTATCTGATGCAGTCAAAGGGCAGCCGTAGGCACCAGTCCAAAATCACTCGTTGTCGGGTTGTATCTTAATAGGCACGAAAAGGTGCTTGGTGAAGAAAACGTCCTTTGCTGCTTCCCTGCTCTCAAGTTGTCGCGAGGAGCGCATATTATGAAGTCTATGTCATTTTTAGTCTCACCATCGGGGCTCTTCATGTCCACATCCTGTCTTCTCCTTTGCGGAAGGTGCTCATGATCTGCAAATTACTTCTCTCTGCTAACTCTACTAATAACTCCCGCTTGCTATTGCTAGGGCGTGTGCCATAGCTCTTTACTGCTTGTTCTCCAGCCTGCTTCTTCCCTACCTTGGCACTGTAGGTGACCAGCAGTACAGTTTACAGAGTTTTAACCTTGTTTATTGCTGATTCCACTTCCTCATTGAAGCTTTCGACTATGGGGTAATCATGGACTGATGTAGGCGCGAAAGCCTAGAAAGAGTTATGGTCCATTCTTGTGATATCTGATAGGCAGCAATCTCTTTCTTTTGAAGTGTTTCCATCGATCGCGTCGAGCATTAGTCTGCCTTAGAAAGCCAATGGGGGATGCTTTTGATATATAGCAAGAACGTTAATGCAAAAAAGAACGTAAGACTGCGGTCGGGTGATCAGCGGATATATTGGTTGTTAAAGTGAAATGATACATTGCATGAGAAAATTGCGTTCCAGAACAGTTTGCTACTCAAAAATGCTTTTGCACAGAATTGTTTTGTAGAGTACCTACTATATTGTGGGCCCATAACCTGACATAAATTATTTTTATTTCAGATTGATAAATTTCGCGACCAATGTTCGCAAACACCATACGCACTTTTACAAAGTACTCCAGCCCAAACGAAAAGTTTGCACCTGCGATGTACGTTTATAGAGCGTTCATTTTCTTTTTCGATACACGCCTTCTCCACGGCCTGAAAAAAGAAACCCTGCCACTACACGAAACAAGGTAAAAGGTCTGCAGCCTCGAAAGTCTGGATATATGGAACCATATCTTGTCGGCAGAGTAGAGAAGAAATAATTGGTCCTGTGCAGTATTTTAAGCGACCTGCGATATTCATTGAACAAAAGCAAATATTTAATTTTTAAAGATATCGCTCATTACGCATCTCAACAACAATTCCCGTCTTGAGTGAGCCATGGTACGCTTTATAACTAGCAACTGCATCATGGCACTAGTATTGCAACCTGTACAATATACCTGTTAGCTAGTCTAGCTATTTCTTACGACATACAGCAACAATACAAAAATTCTTTTCTTAATGTTTTTTCATGAAATATTTACCAACGCTGCTTCAGGTGTATGTTCACTTGAGGCTGCTACTATTTTCTATCGCATATTGCTTTCCGGTCGCGCTGATATGCTCTAGATTGCCTCCGAATGGCCGCGTAAAGCTAACTGGCTGTTAAGTAAGAATGAATCCTTGCTCTCGAATGAACATTCTTCTTTCGAAGTGGAGGGAAGTTTTTGTAAAACTTTGCTCATTATCGCTCAAAAATGTTTTGCCTTTCCCAGTGTATACTGCTTCAAGTACTGAACTTCAGCTAATAATTTACCACATGTTTGTGTGAGCTTGTATGTTTTTTATTTTAATTTAAAGAACAATTAATAATTTTGAGTGCATATAAACAGATATCTTCCCTGTTTCATAATGTGCGTGAGCGTATAGCGCATGCTTGGCTCCCTCTAATCCCATACGTTACCGTGCACTGCAATGTTGATTAAAATCCATTCAATATTGTGCCCAAAGAACTGGCCAAAGCCTCCGGATCTATGTCTCTTTATGCCCGGTTGTCATCTTAAACCATTATTTCGCTTTTCATGTTCCGGAATAGCAAATAAAAGGGTTTTTTTAAACCGAACGGTCGTCTGAGACGTCTTGTAGCTTCTATTTCTTTTCGTGTTGTGCTTGGCGCGTGTGAAGCATTCTAAAACAAACTTTGAAAAAATGAAATAATGTAACCTCCTCTTATATAAATATTAAAGGTAATTATGATTCATTCTTCCGACGCGTGGCTAAACCTTTCTCTTAAAGTGTTTCCATCGCTCACAATGAGGAGTTAAAAACTGCTACAGAAAATCAATGGGCGACGTTTTTGACGCTGGCAATAACATTCATTGCAAAAGAATGCAAGCCTGCTGGGAGGAGATCTGCGGATATATTGCTTCTTATAGTGTAATCTTACAATATGTAAACAAAGTGCGTTGATAATTTTTTTCTCGTTGAATACTGCGTTGTCCTAAATTCCTTGGTATCAGCTGTATTATTGCACACACGGTGAGCAAGTGATTTTGTGACATGAAAAAATTGAGCGCCTGAAAATATTCGCTGAAAAGAAGTAAACATCGAGATATAAGGCTTCGCCGGCATTGCAGGACACTCACGTTTCAACGACGGCCGTTTTGGTAGACGCACTGCATGTAATTCTCTTGCAACCTTCTCCATACATTACGTTTGTGAAGAAAAAATTTCCATACCGGCAAGTATCTGCAAGAAAGTGTGAGAGGGGATTTGAAAAATCACAGTTTTAAGCAACAAAACCATAAATCATAACAGGCTGACTCAGCAAGCATTTAGAGTTTTTTTTTAAATTTCAGAACACTCCGCAGCTTGCCCAAAAAAATATTTCGTTTCCTCACTGTACCAGGAAACAAAAAGATGGGTCAGCAGAGGAACTTATCACTAATCTGCATAGAGAGTACCGACAATCTTACTGCTCGAGAACTTACTTGAGCATCTGTCAATATTTTCTGCTGGACACATCACATATTACACTTATGAAAACAGTTGAGTGACAAAGTCTAGTTAGTGATATCTAGATAAATAAATAGCATTTTTCAAAGCAAGTATCTAGCACTGTAGGTTCGCTTCAACCTATTTGCGTGTCAATATTATAGATGATTCTGTCTGCCCCTTTGCCATTTTCTGGTCTGGTTCGCGCATCGCAGCCTCCCTCAAAACAGCTACCGCTCATCGTCCATCTGTTTGCAAATCGCGTTGCTTTTGGCCGCTTTGTGGTTTTCGGTCTGTAAGGTCGTCGACGAACAGCTTCGCTTGAATTACGTTAAAAATGGAGCTTGTCGGCTCATATTACAAAGCTGTATCACGTCAAATGAAAGGGACAAAGAACGAGGTGAACAAACGCGCTCACTCACAGTCGTAAGTGACCAGCACCTTGGCTTCGGCTCAGCGCTGTGTGTGTGATTTCTTTTTATGTCCTGTGTTTCACGCTGTTTGCGATATTGATGTGGAGATTGTATGCTGGCTCCGGCTGCATTCCTTGCCCAGAGTTCTTAAGAAGCCAACAGCTCACGTCAGGGCCACGGCGTGCATCTTTGATATCCGCCTAACCTCTGTGACAGCGGCAGAGCTTCCTGAAAACTGCCTTTAGCTGCGTAGAAAACCGTGAAGACTATCCTGCCTCCTCGTTAGCGGATTTTCAGCTTCTTCGTTCGTTTTTCATTTGCGTCATCATCATCTTCTCCGAGCCATCGGAATGGAGGCCTTTTAAGTGCGCGCCTTCACGAGTTTCGGGTGTGAGTTGGCTAACAGTCTCAAGCTGTTGAGGATGGGTCACTGGCAGGCACTCAAAGACTGAACTCTTAGACGGATAGACGGGGCTTTAATGAGTGCACACGAAACCAAGATGGAGTACAGAACGTCACAGCGCGTGTTGTTGTAGTTGTTGTTTGCCTCACAAAATGGCACATACCCACAAGGAGAGTGTCATACGAGTGCTAGATTCTTGCTTGGAAAAATGCTAGTTATTTATCGAGACATTCCTACCTAGACTTTGTCACTCAACAGTTTTCATAAGCGTAATATGTGCGTTGTTCAGTACAAAATATTGAGAGAAGCTTATATATGCTCTCGAGCAGTAATATTGTCCGTACTCTGCCTGCAATGTATTGATAAGTTGTGGTTGCCTCAACAAAGATGGCAGATACCAGCGGTGGAGGTTTGGCTAGGGTTTGGTGCAGATCCAAACAGGAAAATACTCATCCATGTTTATCTCAAGTGGCTCATAAATATAGAAAAATCTAAGAGAAAAAAATCACGAATTCCGAGAGATCTTGTGGAAATCGGTTTGAAAGTCCAGGAGACAAAGTGGTGTGGGTTGAATAACTAAATTTTAAAGAATTAATCAGAAAGAAAACAATTATGAGAAAAAGTAAAGGCGTCCATAAGTTAACAAAAAAATCGCCCGGTTTCAATAATATACTTCTGAAAAACCTGACTAACCTGCCAAATGGCATGCGCTTTGACGGTTGCACTGATGAAGAGGAGGACGGAAAGAGTAAACGGCAGCCCTAATTGAGCGAGAGGATTTTACAAAATCTGAATTCTCTGCCGTGCAAACCACCCGCACTAGAGGACGAAATGATCTATCGTTTCAACGTCCGCACATGAGGCACATAGATTCGATGTTGTGAACGCAGAACGGCATAAGTATAGATTAAGCCGAAGAGTCCTGCAGCGCCACAGCGTCCTGGAAACCCCATACTGTCTCGATGCGCAAGAACGTATGCTCCACGGGAATTTTAAACGTTCGAAATCCGTTGTACCAAGGATGGGCTCATGGCACAGGTATTGGTGTATTTGGTAACGTTCATAACGCGACGTGGTCAGCGGGGCGACGTTCAAAACGAAATGGGCAACAGGCCCATTGATGGCTGATTTCGCTAAGAATCGGCCATCGAATTTGAAGTAATGCCACAGTGCTCTGAAATCCACTGAAAACGCCCCTCTTGGGCACGAAGTGGCACATAGTACATTGAGGATCAGTACAAGAGAGTAGTTGCCGAACTTTCAAGCGCTTTCAAGACTGAAAGTCAGTCCGACAGCATGATAACGAGAAATATTGCGCGGAAATTTCTTAAGGGCAAAATTCATAGCGAGAAATTCAGCAGCAAATATTGGTGTACAATAAGGGACCCGGATAAAATACATTCAGTCTAGTATGTGGGAATAAACATCTACTGCTCCCTTTTCGCCTTGTTGAGAGGCATCTGTGGAAATAGCAGCATGGCTCGGATACAGGAGCAGATATTCCTCCACTAGACCGTTTAGCACAGTAGCAGACAAGTGCTTTGCATATAGCGGCAGCGTATGGTCGAAGCGAACAGCTGGTGCAGCCTACACATTGTTAACGCACTACACAGACCTAAGCAAGACTGCAATTTTAGACAACAGGTGCTCAGCAAAAACAAATTGATGTAGTTTGTAAAGCGGACACTTTTTATCTAGAGTATAGCTGGGATAGTCAAAAAATGTAAAGAGCCACTCCAGGCATTGGCTCAAGTCCCCGTAAGAAGGTGCTCACTGTGAGAAGCTGGAAGAGACAGTTCAAGTCCCGTACACGAGCTTCCTGAAAGAGGACACAATTTGCCACTGATTTTGGTAAACTGAGGCAAAGCCGTAGAACGCGCCTCTCCGAAAGAACCATACGTCGAATACGTTGGATTACCGGAGAACAGAATGCAACCGAACTCCAAAATTGGTTTCACGTAAGTCTTATAGACAAATAAGAGACTGTCTGCGCGTGCTGAATTTCTTATTGCTGATTTGCGTCAGGTGATCGAGAGCTCGCTCACCTTTGTGGGCTATACTTCTGGTACAAGGTCGCCAGTCTAGATGGGGTTGTGCATATTACACCTAGGTAGTTTAAGGGCTCAACTTGCTGGAGTTGAGCGCCACAATATAGTAGACAGCTATAAAGAGGGGACGCTGGAGGAAAAACGGGAACCGAAGATTTGTTCACGTTGACAATTAAATGTAACTTGCCCAGCCATACTTCCCGGGCACTGAGGTAGGCCTGCAATAGCAGGTAAACTGAATGAATATCTCTATCAGAAGCAAAAAAGGCGATGTCGTCCACACACACATGCACTTTGATGTCACCCTGAAATGGTATGTCCCGCACAGGTATGTTAAAAAGTAAAGGAGACAGAACAGATTTCCGAGGCACACCTCTAGCCTGTGAAAAGATTTCGGAAGTAAAGGAACCGTTGTAACAGAAGAAACTTCTATTTTTAGGACTTCCTGCAGCCATGCAAAAATTTAAAAAGGCGGGTGATTTTCGTCAAGCTTGTTGAGTAGTATTGAATGCTCTATACGCGGTCGTATGTTTTAGCAATATCAAAAGTGACTAAAGCCGCGATCTCTTTCTTCACCTTTGCAGCCCTAATTCTGCTTTCGAAATCTGAATGAGGAGTCTAGATCGAGCACCACCGAAGAAACCCTATCTCAGCAGCACTGAAGGCTTGTATTGCAAGAACGTAATCTCTAATACGGCTGTCAACAATGCATTCAATAAGTTTTACTCAATTAGACAAGAAGGCACTCGGCCGATTGTTATCAATTACATAACCCTTCTCAGGATCTTTGAGAAGTAAGATTGTTTTCGCAATTTTCCATTCAGGAGAGAGCCAAGCTGTCTCATGGGACACATTCACAATATGCAATACATCACAGGTAAACTCTTCCAAAAGAGACGTCAACATACCGATAGAGACCCCATCGCATCCAGGAGCTACAGGTTTGAGGCTGTTAACTATGGAAAATAATTCAGAGGGTGTAATTGCATGAAATCTGCGCGCGGAGGGGGTAGGACGAATGGAATCACCAACCGCGCTTGAAAGCGCACAGCAAGGTGTTGTGCTATTTTGTAAAGTTGTTTTTTGCGTCCTGGGGTGGCAACAGCACTCACTCTGTAACATGAGAGGGCGGCGAATTATGGTTGCGTTCCAAAAATTGTTTCAAAATTTTGCGGTTATTCGGGCTTGATAGAAAACTGTTCAAATTCAAAATGTATTCCTCCTTCGCTTTACGAATGGTCCTTTTAAAGGAGTCCGCGAAAAATTTCTAATTTATCTAATTCTGCGGGCAGTGAATATGAGAGAGGCTTTTCCAGGCAGCTTTTCTAAGTCGATATGCTTTCTCACACTAATCATTCCACGTCAGGGAGGGCTGCTTGTTTTTGACTCTAGATTGCACCGTGAACACGGAACGCTCAAAGGTCCCTAAAACGGAGTAGAGAACTTGCTGAGCGCGATCCAAGTTATCAGATGATGCAATCGAGGAGAAAGAAGATTGCACAAGTTTTTTAAAAGTATGTGCTTTACTAATTTTTGTGGAGAAGCAGTCGCCCTTAGGGGACAAGCTACTATAGTGAAAGTTATCGAAAAGTGATCACTGGAAGTACCGCAATCGACTGTAGACCACCAAGAAACCTGACCCGGTTCACTGCCAATGTTAACTGAATGACAGACCGAGAATCCGAACGCATGTAACTGCTGAACTACTGCAGCAACGCACGTTCCTTGCCGACATTCATGACCAAAGAAGCTGCCCACATGCATCAGTACAAAAACCCCAAATTAAGTGATGAGAATTGAAATCACCAGCAATCACCACTTGTTGTTAGAACGCAAAAGAACGTTTAAAATATTTGTACTGTCGACATTTGAAGGAAAGTAAACACTAACAACGGTAAGGGGACAACACTGTCGAATTGCGATATCAACAACCAACAATTCGCATTCAGGTATTTGAATTCGGTGTGCACATGTGCCCGATGAAAAAAGTTTGAAATTAATGTTAAGAAGCCACCACCCCGGCCGCTATTTCGATCACCTCGAAATTGCCGGAAATGTTTTAGAGAGAATGACCTAATAGGAGTAAGACAAGTTTCTTGAAGTAAAATTATGTCTGGGCCGAATTGTGAGACAAGGTTCTGTAAATCGTGAAAAAAAATGCTACTGAACGGCAATTTCACTGCAGTACTTTTAACCCCGCCATTGTTACTGTAAAAGCAGAGAGGCTGTGACAGCCTCCTTTAACGCATCAGTTTTATGGGGATTACTGGGGGAACTTTTCTTGCTTTTGTTGTTTGGGAGGGCAGACTTCAACGGAGAGGCAGGAGCATCTCGGAAGGATTCGCCATCTCGACGTCCGTAGTGCAAACGGTAGAGAGGCTAGTATCCCGGCACCATGTACTGGCACAGTCGAGGACGCAGCAGGAATAGAAGCCAGGGGATAGACACCAGAGATGCTATGAGATGGACTAGTTGATTGAATGGGAAGACCAACAGTTGAATGAGCAACCTGACTTGAAATGACCTGAGAATAGAGCTTCACTGAAAGTAGTCAACATACGGTCCACAACACCTGCAAGCGCCTTCTCGACCGCTGACACTATAGACTTTGTCAGCAAAACCTCTACCTCAGAGCCCTATGACCTAGCTAGATCCGCATAAGAATGAATTTTACGGTCTAATTGTGCATGAGCTTCGGCCCTAGAACACCTTCTGTGCTGAATGATGTCCAGATGATTCTGGTCATCTGAACCTTTAGGACGCCCAGCATCATCCGCCGGATGAACGCCGCCGTAGAGACTGAAAGTGGGCTCCTTTGATGTGCACAGGTCTGCAGTATGGTTATCCTTGCATTACCGGCAACGCGTCGCAGAGATGCAAAACTTTGCTGCTGTGACCAAAGCGCCAGCAATTGCTGTCCTGCATTACAAAGGATGAGGATGCAGGTGGTCGACTCGGTACACTATGGGCCAAATCTTAAGCTCAGACGGGCAAGAATATCTCGCAAATGTAGCAATCACCGACTCTGTCGGCAAACGTGAGCCATTAGATCTCTGATACAGCGGTAAACTGATAACACGCCAACACCGGCGTCCTGCAAGTCGTCAAGTAGTTCCTGAAGAGAGGCCGATGCATGCACACAACGGATGATACCTGTTTCAACATGCGAGTTGCTCAGGAATGAAGGGCTTAACTGGAAATGATGCGAAGGATGTACATTGCAGCAACTCTGACATGCACTGCACATCCGAGGATCGGCACAGAATACCCCTACGGCCGAAAGGGCGCACTTCACAGATCTCCAGCTGGCGGCTGCTACCAGCCTTCAGCTGCTCCTGGATCATTTTAGAATTTTTCAAATTTAGGGTCCCGCCTTGAATGAGTACAAGCGCCACTGGGTGCCACTCATTTTGGGTGGAAGAAAAACAGTGCGAATAGGACGGAAGACAAAGAAGAAGGAAATCACTGATGCCAGTCCGTCCGAAAGTATTCAAGGGCAAACGTTTGGCCGGTAGGCTAGCGAACCAGAGAGCCCGACCCCCACCCGGGTAAGCTAAAGACATTGCTCGAGGCCTAAGGGTACATTAAGCCAAATTATGCGTTCAGCAATAAAAAAACTCCTGGCGAAAACCCCAACACGCTGAACGGCCTAATCGTAGAAAGGTGAAGAGGAAGTCCAGAGCAGGCAATAAGATCAAAGGCAGGAACAGCGGCAGGAACCGGCCGGCCTCAGTTCAGCAGTAGCTCCATGTTCTGCGAACGCGTTTTTAGAGAGCAGGAAGCTAGAGCACGATAAGTTGTTGTTATTGTTGTTACCCTTATACAATGGCACATGCCCACATCGGGGGATTGGCCAGGAAATGGGGGGCACATAGAGAAGTTCCGCTGGTTAACCTCTCATACTCCCAGTGGTCTTGATCTCCTTCGCTGGCTCGGCAGTGAAGACGATGAAAAAATTGAAGGCTCTTGGTCGCCAAATTTCAGGCGTTAAGCTCCATGGGCACAAGCTTCGGATTTCCCTTGTCGTGACGAATTTATCGGCGAGCTATTTCTTGTCTCTAAGACTCGCGCTAGCTTCCAGAGCTGCCGTGGGCATTTTTTTGCGTTCACAAGCACGACGTCGGCGGTGTTGAGCTCAGTTGAAAGTTTGTTCTTGACGTGTTGTGCGAACGAAGTTGCAGCATATATTCCTTAATCCATCTTCTTCAAAAATCGTTTGAGGCGTTGAGTATGCGTATCTTCGTACTGGTACCACTGTCGACGTGGTCGCTGTTACATCGACATGCTTGCGGTAGAGTCGTCCGCCTTCCTCCCAGCAGTAGGTCGGAGAGTATCATGGCACAAGGCTCTTCGACGTATGTCTCTATGGTAATAATCGCTGTGGAATTCACCACAGCTTCTACATCGGTTAGCGCTGTCGTTAGATCCTCAAAGCTTAGACTTGCTTTCCCCGAAATCTTTCTTAGTGGCAGCTTTATTTTTCTCACCCTCTCACGCTGCACCTCTTTCGACCACAGTTGATGTAGACGGTATAGATCGCAAGAAGCCTTCTTAAATTCCTTGGCATTTCCCGTGTAAATGATATTAGGTACACCCATGGTGGCGACGAAGCGGAGAAAACACAATGTAAATGCGTCCGCGGACATGTTAGATATCACTGCTAGAAGAACGCCCCAGGATTCGGCACATGCGAACAGAGCAATGTAGCACTTGGTTTCTCCGCTGGAAGAGGACGCTAAAAGTGGTCCGGCTAAGTCAATGCCGATGACCTCGAAGGGGTTCGTTAAAGCGAGAGGGTTACTCGGAATAGGCGCAGTTGGAGCGCTGCCTTGTTTTCTCGTGAAACATTGTCATAAAAAGCAGCTTCTGGTCCCCCGCGTCACTGAATTTCTTGCTCGGAAAATCCAGTAGCGCTCTTGTAGGTGCGTCAAAGTGTCGCCGACGCCACCGTGAAGCACCTGACAATGTGCTCTAATTGTTAGCCGTTCCGAAAAGGGATGAGCTGACGGAAGAATGGCAGGGCGGCTTGCGCTCTTCTACTGAGGTTAGGCTTGACAGACGTTCATCAACTCGGAGTACACCTACGCTGTCCAAGATCTCAAGATCCCATATACAAAATGTGTCGAACGTGGTCAAGCGGCTGATATCTGCATGGAAGGCTTCCTTTTGAACGCATATGACCCAGAGCTTTTCGGCTGTCAACGGACCAGTTTCTATAATTCTGCGTCGACAATGGTTGAGAAATGGAAATATTTATGCTGCGACCCTGAGGAGCCGCTGTAGTGTAATATAATATTGGCCATCAATAACCGAACTCAGAACCTCCCTTACAGCAGGAGTATGAACGACAAGCATCTCACTGCTGAGCCATTCGCTGCTGCCGAGGGAGCGCATCGGTTGCAATGGCCATTTATTTGTCTGCTGGTCCTTGAAGCCACTCCGGTCCGTGCCACCATATGGGGCTGGACAAAAAACTCAATGGTGTACTCCACAACTTAAGAGGTCTGCAAGATTGTCCAGTCCGAGACAATGTTTCTATTGCGATGAATTGGGTTCTTCTCTAACTTTTTTTGCTGTTGCGCGAAAATGACTCCCACTTAACTGCGCCGCCTCGTATGCAGGCCAGAGTGATTATAGAGTCCGTCCACATGTGGTAGTAGACTTTCAAATTCGGATAGCTGCTGCATACATGCTTGAGCAACATGGAACCTATTACTGCTCCCAGCTGCTCTAAGCGAGGCAACTCCGTTCTCTCAAGAGGGGCCACACGGGATTTCGCAAGAAGCAAGCGTGTTTCACTGGGAGTGGTCTTCATAATGTATATCGATGCACCATATGCTAGCGGGTTTGCACCACAAAATACGTGTAAGTACCTATAGTACGCTATGTACCTAGCGTCAGTCACTTATACGCCGCGGTATTGAGGTATATTTGCGGCAGCTGTCGTACCCGCTCATGCCATTCATTCTGAATGTCTTCAGCGAGATCTCATCCCATGCGATACCACGTGGCCAGATTTCTATAGCGAGAGTTACGCTACGCTTGGTCCACCAGAGACAGAGCTGTACATGTGCCGTTGCATTGCAAACAGCTGTGCCGTTGTATAGGTGCTCCGCCGCTGCTCCACGCCGGTCTCCACCCCTGCGCCGATGCGTGACGTCACGCCTCACTACCGCACATGGGCCGTTGCCATGGCAACCACCTGCGCCACTCCTTCATTGCTGCAGTTTCTCCTGGCTATGGAGCTTGACGTAGGGAAGGCCTTAGGGCATACACATTGAAAATGAGGTGCTCTGTAAATGAAGCTGGCAGCGAGCGCGTGTACTGCGCGCGGCATCTTCATCGGCTTCGAGAACCTGCTTTGGACGACCCCGAAATCATTTCTTGGCCTGAAGAGGCCCGTAAGCGTAAGAATGAAACCCGCAGGGCTAAGCGTGCGTACATAGCTCTCGCTACGAATTTCCTGGCATATCTGAGCTAAGCCTCTTCCAATTTTTTAGAACAAGATTCCTATGCAGATAGCAAAAGGGCCAAGGAAACGCGCGCGGGGGGGGGGGGGGGGGCGTCGAAAATGCTTCTAGGACGAATCGCTTTGTGTCCGACTTTGCTTTCAGGAAGTCCAGTAGACGATAGTGAAAAGCTGAAGTTGTCTTGTTCGGCCTTGTTTTGTCTTGTGCGCTGCGTTCGCTCGCAGCACACAAACCTTCATCCATGACGCCGATCGCTCTGCTCTCAAGCACGTTGCAATACCTTGGAAAGTGCATCCGAGCTCGGCCTTGAAAGCTATTAGTGACTAAGTCATGTCACATTCGCAGTCTTAGCCAGTCATAACAGTCCATATCTGGTCTGAGGAAATAGGTGCGCTCACGCCATCTCGCGTGGCGATGTTGGGATGTAGCAGCTCGTCTGCGATGGTCTTGCCACTCTGCTTAAGCGATGCCACAAAGAACGAATCCATGGGCGTCTCTTCTATATAATGGCAAATGTGACGGAACTCAAGGAACGTAAATTCAGCTCAGTTTCTGAAAACGCTTTTCAAACGCCGTTACACAACGCGTCGCTTCATAGCCACCTGGTTGGAGTCATTTGCGAAAATATTAAAGACAATGTTAATAAAGCCCACATGCTTCAACTGCAGATGCCTCGACAACGTTTCAGTGACGATTGTGCGCTGACCTCCACTATCAAATGATTCTCTAATATCGCGGCATGCGATTCCGCCCAGTGCCCAGGCAAGGAAAGTGTAAAAACATGCATGAGTTCGATACGAATGGCTATTTAGGCTTGCTTTGTCCGAAAGATGTGGATGCTGTCGTGGGGGATGCTCATGGCTGGTGGCGCGGGTAGTCCTCCGACGGCAATCTCGTGCTCCATGCCCCTTATGGTACAGCGGCAGCAGCGCATGTGGTTAGAAAGAAGTTATTTTTTCCGAAAGAGGAAGTTTGACGCGGCATGAATCTGTGAAGTTGTCAGTGGACTGACAAAACACACAGGCATCGACAATCTTTGGGGAATTCCCATAAGGGGGAGTCGACGATGACCTTGTCGCTCTCTCGTTCTGGCTGGCCTGGTACTCTGACCGGGTTTCTGATGGAATCACCGGGTCTCTGTGGTCCCGGTACTCAGTCTTCTCCAAGCTCTCGATTTCAATTTCCAGAATTGCCAGTAACCGATTCTGCTAGGATGCAGTCGGAGTGGTGTCTTGGCCATAAGCTACCCATCATCAATGGTAGCGCAGGACCATGGCACGCGGTAGCATCTGGAGAAGAATATCGCACAGCATAAATAAAAATGGCAATTTGAGAACACCCATAAGCTCTAGCCCTCTGGTGTTGTCATGTACATGATAGAGGAGCTTACGGAGACCCATCGTATCAGTCGGCGAACGATTGTGTGGCAACATGCGAAACCTGGAGAAATACTCCTGCTCCATAAGTGTTTTGTCTCCAAAGCGTTTCTTTAGCATTGCAACTGCGTCCTCGTAACATGCCTCGGTTGTAGGGACGCCCGCTATGGCTGAGGCTGCGTTTCCTTTGAGAAGCAGTCGCTAATACTGAAACTTCTCGGTGGCATTAAGAGCAATGTCGTAGGCATATTAGCAGTGCAAAAAACACACACACAAGACGCACTAGACACCGAGAGACACGCACAGCGTTTGTGCGTGTCTCTCGGTGTCTAGTTTTTTTGTGTGTGTGTTTTTTTTGCGCTGCTACTCTGCCTAAGACAAGTAACCAACTCGCCCAAGAGCTCGTTTCACTAAAGCATTGTCTTGATGTATAAATTGCTCAAACTCGATGACCATCACGTACTCGGCTTGAAAAGTTGGGACATCGCAGATGTGGAATTCGAGCTCGTCATTAATCATATTAAGCTCCTTATTGTTTGCCTTCAGGCGTTCGTAAAGGCACGATAGCTGGCTGAGTGTCGGACTATCGGAAGTCAGAAGAGCACTTGCCTCGTTGATAAGTCGAATGTTCTGGGCCCGTCGAGCCGTGCGCTTGGATTTCAGCCTCTCCACGGGGAAGCCACGCCCAGAGCCATCGGAAGGTCCAGGCTCCATTTCCACACCGCTTGCAGAGTTTCGGCACCAAAATGTTGAGGGAGGGCTACGGGCAGGCACCCAAAGACTGAACTCTTGGATGGCCTGACGGGGCTTTAATCAGCGCACCTTAAACCAAGATGGAGTCCTGAACATCCTAGCGCTTGTCGTTGTTGTTAGGCTTTCAAAAGATAGCACATACGCAGAATGGGGAATCGGCTAAGAATCGGAAGACGTAATCGGGTTCCTATTGACCTGTACTAAATAAAGGCAAAACAAAAGCACGCGGGAAAGGAATGGAGGTGACTTCTAATTAAAGAATAGTATGGATTAAAAAAGAGAGAGAAGAAAAAGAATAAATAATTATGTGAAATGTAACAGTGCATAAAAAACAAAATATTATAACACTTAATACGGCAGTCGATGAGATTCTAGCACGAAATTTTGAACAAAGGTGCAACCGAATGCGTGGCTGAACCCAAGTTTGGTGGCTGCTCCAGCGGGCTGCTTAAACTAAGGTCAAGATGCTACACGGCTCCTCAGGCAACCTTCTTCTCAAAGAGGTGAAATAGCGACAATAGCGCCAAAAATGATCCATATATTCAGACTCACGGTTAAATGCACAGAGGGGAGATAGCACGAAACCAGACCTGTGTAGACAAAGATTTAGAGGAGGGAAGCTCAGCCTCTTCAGAGATACTCCAAGCTGCCGAGATCGCAAACTTTCCTGTTCTAAGAATATCTCAAGTGCTGATAATGCGCCTATAATAAGAGTGATGTGTCTTGCTCGCTAAATAACGCACGTCGCCGAAACCTAGCTGCCGTGATGTAGGCTGTGGCCGGCAGGATAGGCAACACGGGGGGCTTAGGGAAGCCTTTGCGGGCTTATCAGCGATCTCATTTACTGTCACACTGCTGTGACCGGGTAGCCTTATTAAATAGACAAGGCTCGAATTGAAAGGAAGCAGGGAAAAGAGTGTGTTTAACGAGGGACCGTCAAAATGCGAGGCGAGGGAGGAACACAGATAAAGAATCTGCAGTGACTGCCACTGCTGTAACAGAGGGGTCTAGCTTACGTAAAGCAAGCACTACTGCCAAAAACTCTCCTTGAAAAATAGGGGTGAAATTCGGAAGCTGCGTCAAAAGAAAACCAGTCTAAGCGCGGGCAGGTATACCAACACCTGCATTTTCATTGTATTGCGAGGCATCGATTGCTATTGCAATATTTGCTGGTAGGGTCCTTAAATGATCTTCTGATAGATCATTTAGAATGCGGGATTGTCAAAGTTTGCATTTTGTGAGAAATGTCGTCGAAAACAATTTGGAAGGAGCACCCACTGCATAGCCAGGAAAGCTGTTATAAATTTCCATGTCTAAAGGCTGAAGCAGTCTTTCACGAACATAACCTGTAGGTTGTGAAAACGACACCGAAGGGCCCCAACAAAGGAGGTCGGCTGGCAACAGAAGATGGTTTGCGAACGGTGGAAATGTGATTCATATATTCTGAGATAAGTCTGTACACCTAAGTCAAGATAAGAAAGGGGGATTCCTGGCTTCAAGGTACAGCACATCGCTAGTCACAAAATTCGGGAGGCCAAGGCACATCCGATACACTTCTCTTTCCAGGAAGAAGTTTGTAGGGAACCGAGCCTGACAACAACACCGATCTGATTCTAAAATAGGCCGGTCATATGTCATATAAATCATTAATAGTGCACCTCTTCTCGTACCGTACTGGGGACAGCACAACCTGTGTTTCATGCCCACGGCACGCGCCCTTTACACTGCGACATGGTCATTGTGGGGCCGCCAGGTGAGTTTGTCGTCAAAAATGTCCTCTAGACGTTTTAAGAACTGAACCTGGGCTACTGGTTGCAAGTGACATGTACGAGAGACCACTACAGGATCCTGCAGATGAAAAACAAGGACGGCGCACTTGTGAACATTTAACGCAAAGTATAAGCTAGCTGCTCAACCAATGCTAAAGAGTACTCAAATATGATTGCAAGTGGTCATAGAGGAAATGTGTATCAGGTGCAGCCACAAAAAACGCAATGTCGTCCGCATAGACGTAAGTGCGAACATGGCGATGGAGAGGAATTTAGCTCAGCAGAATAGACAGGTCCTTGTAGTACACCTCTGTTTTGTTTGTACTTATCTGAACGTTCACCATTAGGGACGCAAAAGAATTTCCCGTTATAGAGAAATGCAGATGCAGGGAAATGGAACTAAATAATCTAAAAACTGAAGAGACCTTAACATATGAATTCGGATGGAGTTTTCTACAGTGTCGTAAGCATTGGAGACGTCTAGCGTAACCAAAGCAGCGTACAGGCGTTGACGAAGAGCAAGGAGTATTGGACACTCAAGACCACCATGTGCATTCCGTATCGAACATCCTGGCCGGGAACCGAGTTGACACGGTTTGAAAATAGTTCTGCGGTCCACGAAGCCTGAAACCCGAATTAGTAATACCCTTTCTATTAATTTTACTGCGTTGATGTTAACGAAGTAGGCCTAATATTATGCAATTCATAGCTTCCACACAAAATTTTAAGTAAAGGGATCACCTTGGCCAGCTTGCACTCAGGAGGTATCCAAGCGTGTTTGATAGAGTAGATTATTAGGTGCATAAAGTAGTCGGGAGACTATTCAAAGAGAATCTTCAGCATTTTTGGTTGGTTTACGGTGTATGGGGGTTTAACGCCCCAAAGCGACTCAGGCTATGAGAGACGCCGTAGTGAAGGGCTCCGGGAACTTCGACCACCGTGAGGTTCTTTAACGTGCACTCACTTCGCACAGTACGCGGGGGGGGGGGGGTCTAGAATTTTCCTTCTATCGAAATTCGACTGCCGCGGCCGGGATCGAACCCGCGTCTTTCAGGCCAGCAGCCGAGCGCCATAACCACTTAGCCACCGCGGCGGTTTTGTGCATTTTTGTAGTGACGTCATCAGGACCTGGAGCAGCGGCTGGCAGCATCTGAACAGCTTGTGAAACCGGCGATATAATAACTTAGGAAACATAATTATTTTCGCCATTGGCGTAAACAACATTGGTCGACAAGGCAGCAGAGACGAGAACCGTTTTTGCAAGTCCGTGGCAATTGATTCAACCGCCTCGATAGCTTCTTTAGGTGACATCACTGTCACATATTATAGGGAGTTTGAAATAGAAGTATGAACGAAAGAGGTTTGAAGAAGACGACGAGGATGGCAATAAGGATGATTTGTACTAATTGAAGAACAGGTATTTGGTGAAATGCGAGGAGTTGATTGGTGGAAAAAAGAAGGCGGAGACGACGACGACAAGGATGACGTGTACAAACGCCAAGGTTACTAAAGCGCCAAGAAGAGCGTGGCAGGGTGGGGATGGGGGGGAGGACAGAGAAGCGGAGGTTCCAGCGGGTCAGGAACACCTCGGATAGAAGAGAGCAACGCCGAATACTGCTCCGGTGGTCTCAAGTTTTGCGGCGTCCCACTGTGGACTTCTTGCCGTTCCTGAGCCCAATCTAGGGAGTCAACGGACGACGCAACCACCTGCTACGGCCAGGGGTACCTCCCGCGCTGTTGCCACCCATCCGGGTGGTGCCCACAACGGCAACATCACCAGCATCACCTCCAGGGGAACTTGAGCCGGGAGCTCGTACGACGCTGCCAGCGACGCCAGCCTGAGCACTTCGAACGCCACTTCGACGCCGGCTACTGGACTCATGCAACGCTGCATCAGCTCCGAACCGGGAGCGCGAACGCCGAACGCTAGTACTAGAACGCGAGTAGTAGACGCTGGTAATAGTGTTTCTGGGTCGTGTGCATTGGTAGTCTTTTTGTTTTGTGTTAGTTTTGCTAATTAGTTTTGTGTGCTAGTGTTTGTGTCAAGTAGGGTGTATTAAATATGCGTCTGTGTGGGCACATCTGTTACCTAGTCCACTCTTTCGGCCCGAGTGTTCTCCGGGGATCCGTGACAATCACTAATCATTGTTGATTACGAGTGGACGCGAACTGTTTTCTAGATCGTAGGAAGCCGTATAGTGCACGTGGGTTGCCAGAATTCGAAAGATAATCGACCTGTCCCAAGTCTTATTTGTCTTTCGCATGAGAAACTAAGCGTTTTAAGGTGGCGGTAATGAATTTATAATCATTCCGCTTATTTGAGCATTGGTTATGAAGAAGCTTTTTACATACTGCCTTCCTCTGCCTGTAATCTCTCGCACTGTCCGCATTCCACCAATGAGAAGAATTCGCTTTTGACGGCTGTCCGAGAAACTCGGACTTTTTACAGCATTCCTCTATAGCCCGACACATATGCTTGTTGACTGGTGGTCTTCGGCGATCTTAGTAGCTGACTCAAGGGCACAGAACAACTTTGTCTGAAATCTTTCATAATTTACATGTGACCGCAACTCAGAAAACGCAGGAGTTAGCGACAAATGATATTGTCACGCAGTGCTGACGACAGTCGAAGGAGCGATGAAGACGGACAAAAAGTCTTCTAAAAGAAAACTGTTTATTGGGCTGACTTGCACCCAAAATCTACTGAATCACTCGGCGGCGGCGAAGTGACAATCGTGCTCAGCGGTCGTCGAACAGAATGCCCGCCGCTGTCGGCCGTGCTCAATTTAAAGCTGATAGCGAACTTTCGAGATAAAGCGTGCAAAGTTACTAGAACATTCCGCAACAGCGTAGAACCAGCTCTGCTTGGCTACGATCAATCGAGATAAATCTAGTCGCGTCTTGCGTCGCAAACAAATCGATAAAGTGGCGTGGCGGCATATTTGAAGAAAGAACAAACACTGCAATGATTCGCGGCAATATCAACAGGAATACGCATATGGTCACTAGAGATGTCGGAATCAACAGTCGACCAATTCGTTGCGCTAATACCAGAACTAGCGAACTTAAAGTCTAAAACAGATTGAGTCTTTGCGCGAAGGTAAGTGGCCGATCCTGAATTTAAACACATGAGGCTATGACCAGAAATCCAGTCCCAAAGACGCTTGCCGCATAGATTTGTCCTAAAGCCCCTCAACACATGGTGGGAATTGAAGTTGCCAGCCACGACAACTGGGTTTTTTCAGTTAGCAAGTCGCAAGTTCGGAGGTCTAGTAACCTGTACTCCATAAGTGGAAATAAACATTTATTATGGAAAAAGGACAGCACTCAGGGAGAACAAAGACTAATGCCAATATGCCCCAGTCAGGAGACAGTCGCTGAAAAGATACCTTAGCCCAGTGGCAATATTTTGAACACACGAAAGTTAGAAAACCTCCTCCTGCTGACTGGCGATCTAGCCGAAATGAACGACAATTTATAAAATAAAAACTGCAAACCTGAAAGAATACATCGAGCTCCATTGTAGAACTCGCAACGACGCTGTTTTTGCAAAAGGCAAGAAGCAGCAACTACTTGCTCCAAAATGACATTCTTGGGCTTGGTGCCAAGCTGCTGCTTCTCTTTAATCTGGGCTGGGTACGTGGAGAGCAAGACGAATGATACATGGAGGACCCGCTGCGCTTGACAACCCGCGCATAGCGCTTCATCACCTCTGAATCATAGATGACTCCATCGTCACTTGAAGTACCCGAGGTAATTACAGCGGAATGGGCAGTAGTGCGTTCCTGAGGCTGAGATGCTTCACGAATTCTGGACCGGGTAAGAGGAAAGGGAAGAGACAGGTGCCAAAGCAGCCTGCACAAAATGGGTAAGCTGAGTCGCAAGAACGGTAGTAATGCACTCCAAGACACTTCAGACAATGCTCTCCACCATTTAGCCTTGGAAGCCTCCACAGCAGACGCAATTGCATGAGACAGCGTCGAGTCCAACATGACTCCTTGACGAGCGGTCGCACCTGCATAACCTTCGGCCCGTTCTTTTACCTCTGTAATTGCGTCACGGAGTGAACAGCCTTCCTGTCAATTATATAAAGAATTTGGGTTTCCTCGCTTGAGAGGGACAGTTTGAGGACTTTGCAGAGTAGGCCCCACCGCAAAGGCAACACTTCTCATTCTGCTCAGTGCTGGCGCTCGTTGCATGACCGTCCCCGCAGTTGCAACACTGCAAGTTGGATTTGCAACCGCCAGCGCTATGGCCATAGCGCCAGCAGTTGTTGCAATGCAGAGGCCTAGGTGATAATGAATCTATCAGTGAAATCAGAGGCCATGCCTTCATTTCAGAGGAGCAGAAAGTGCCGGCAATAGTGGCAATCACAGATTCAGTACTCACCCTCATGTTGTTTACAGCTCGGCTACAGCGGTGCAGAGCAACGACACCTGCTGGGCAGCGAAGACAGTAAACATGCTTCAACGCATGCATAGCCGCCGTTTTGTGGCGCCTATCACTCATGACTTTCGTGTTGGCGTCGGACTAATTAACCCTTTTCGACAATTTTCCTGGGCGCCAACAAAGAACGACTTCATTAGGGAAGAGTGCCTCGCTAAAGGATTTAACGGATGCTCTGGATTAAGTAAGTGGCTCGGCTTTTCAGAGTTTGAAACCGTTCTTCGAGAAGCCATGCCACGCGAGTCGCTAATCCTAATGCGGAGGACTGGGTGCCTGCCGTCAGAATGTCTCCTTCACGAAAGAAGGTGGATCTGCCTGCGCAAATTTAAGTCTGGAGCCCGCTGGAGTGATGAACACCTTTGAAAAGAAGAATTGCCCTGAAAGTGGTTGGACCTAATTAGTTCAAAGTACGTAGAAGAATGTTTCTGGGTTCTAGGCTCTATACAATCATAATACAACAAAAGGGTAGCGCCTTTTTTAGGTCAATATGCATCAAGTTCCACTTGATGTAAAGTTGCAGGCCCTACTGCCACTACGCAAACAACGGATCGACATATTACATCTGAAAACAATACAATAGTACCCAAAACCCAAGTTCAGAGCTGTGAATCTCACTGGCAGGTCTGAACTTGCACTTGGCGAAACCGCGCACGCTATCCCTGTGGCAGAAATTAGCCGGTGCCGTTTGATCACCCAGGAATAGAAACCACGACAGCCCTCCGAAATACTTATGCAGCATTCAGACAATTCTTGATGTACCGAACTGACAGAATCGGTAATCATGACATTCGAATACTGCATCGCCCAAGGAAACTCTTTATCACAGAGTCACGTTTCGTTGTTTTCCCCACCACTCCCAATAGAAAATCTGTTCGCGTTGCCTGATATATGATTGAATAAAATAGCCCTCCCCGATCAGCTGACAGACCAGCAAGCAGAAAAATACCACTGTTTTCACACCTGCCAGCACTGCGAAAGATTCAGGAGTCACACTACCAATAACGTAGCTTCCGAATAAAATGACAGACCGCCAGAGCACTGAATGAGCCTTCTTTAAATCCAATTAATCCAACACGCTACCCAAACATCGAAAATCTTGAGTCTAAACGAATGCATCCGACAACGCAGTACTGCAGCTGCGCAAGCTCCCGATTACAAACATGCCTACCACGCTTAGTCGCCGCTACGACTGCCATAGCAGCCATAGAAAACGCAGCAGCCTCAAAAGATTAACCAGCGCGGCTTCTAGGAGCGGCCTCCACCAGCCGAAATGTCTTTAAGAAGAGCATCGGAGCCTTAGGAAGGGCGGTGTTCTCACGAAAATATTTTGACGCGGGGCTTCAAAAGTAGTTAGCGACTCGCTTTGATTGGGTACGCCAGTTTTGAGAAACTGTCTGATACATACCCGCATGATCTTCAGGGCTATTCAAGCTTGATGGCAGATGTGGGCACATTGCAGAGTGCACGTTGCGGTTTCCCAAACATGGCACTGGTGAAGGTAGATTCCAAAGTTTAACTACAGCCGAGTAGACCTATTTGTCCTCAATTATTGTTGTCCCATTTATTAAAATTTATTAGTTCTGCCGGCTGCGTGAGTTCTTTTTGTAGTCTTCAATTGCGTTTTCTGTCATCCTCTGAGCGCTGTCATAACTCACAAGTTATTTTAAAAGTTTATATCATCACACATCTTGAAACACTCTCCCCAATCTTTCCTCTGATGTGCATGTCGCGCTTCACCATATTAAATGAACCCACAGTTGTACCATGCCAGTGATCCAGAAGGAGTCATGTTTTTTTGTTGTTGTTTTTTTTGCAGACGCAGCGCTTACACATGTCCTTTTTTTCATTAGCGGAGCAGCTCGTCTGATATCAATTGGTGCTAAAACTTCCTCACGAAGGCTAACTTCAGAAGGTCATAGTAAACTTCTCCTCGGACGCATGTTTCCCGCAACACAATTATAGAATGTAGTAGACCTTTTCGACGAGTTAGCTAGTACATGATCTTTGGATAAATATCTTGCGCTGATATCAGGAACGCAGGAGGAAACAAGGGAGACGACAAGACACAAGCACTTCTGCCCTGTCGTCTTTCTTGCTTCTGTGTTCGCCATTTCAGAGCACGATATTTATTCGAAGACTATACCATGTAGCGACCTTATTAACTGGGGTCATAGATGACAATCGGCTGGTAATATTGCTTTCATGGGGCGTATCAGTGCCGGATCGTATAGGTCTATTTCAGCGCTGATCCGAAGATGCTGCTACGCCCAGAGGCAAGCATTTCGAGGTAGGCAGTTAATTTCCTATTTGGTTGAATAAAGATTTTCATGACGTCGACAGGCATGTTCCTAAAATGCGTAGGTCACAGCTTGGACAGTTAAAATAGTTTGACTGGAAGTTTTTTCGGACACTATGACCGCATTAACTCGATGTTTAGCAAAATTCGGGATATCATCTGCGCTACTGCGCATTGCCTGAAGGCTACAACACTGATACGAATGGTGCGCATCAGAGGCAGTGGGCGGTCTGCCATCGCCTAGCAGGGTGAGTTCGCCACAAAGGCATCATAGACGAAAAATAAGGAAGAAAGCCGGCGTAGTATATCAATACCTGTCGCTCGTAGCCAAGTGCAATATGTTTACACATGCCAGATAAAGTGTGCTTCAACTTACCGTGCACAAAGCCGACAGTATCGGCAGCGAAGCCTGCTCCGTTCGACAGTGAGAAGCATTGAGCGGCGTACAAAAGAACGCATAAAATTAAGGACATCGATACCATTTGGACTGCGGATCTTGGCACCTGGAAGATAATTAGGTTATGTAATTTCTCTAGGTCACAAGGGCTGAGCGGGAGAAGAAACATCTTTCCATGTAAGTTACACTTTCATTTTGTCCTCTGCAGCATCTTTAACGATTGAAACAACTATGCCATTTTCACCGCCTTTATATAACTAAAGCAGTGCATATAATGATATTTAATAACTATGCCATTTTCGCCGCCTTTATATAACTAAAGCAGTGCATATAATGATATTTAATAACATCGAGATAAAGCATCACGAACAGATGGTGTAGAAGAAAGGGCTAAAAAGCAGCTGCTGGGTGTATAGTCAAGCTGATGATTATTCCTGGTGGGATTTGGTCACTGCCGACCTATACGTCGTTTTCACATCAGCAACCGACTTGGTTAGCCTTTTAGCGGCCCCGGTCGGCCACGCAGCAGACTGGGGGGAAGTCGACCAGCCCAATCGGCTCAAGCATGCGGCCCCGGTGAAACGCGATTCGTGAGTGATATTCCATGCTTCGTAAACACATTCACTTCTATGCCTTCACAGAAAGCTGGAAGTCGTTACTGTTGTATTGCGGGGTGCCGCAAAAGTCTGTGCAGTTCGAAGAGCTAGGAACCGCGCGTGAAATTCTAGCGCAGCAAGCCAAGGGCTACGAGAATCAGAGGCACAAAATGCAGATCGCGGCTGAGCGCGGTCTAGTGTTTGCTTCGCAGAAGCATCGGCTTAATTCGCATCGCGTAGCAGTATTGATAAGCGTAAGCACATCTCAAATCAAATCAAATCAAATCAATATATTCAAACATCCTGAGATGCTTAGGGGAACGGACAAAAAGCCAAAGGTGGCTTGACGAGGCCCGTGCCCCTTACAAGACATACAGTGGAATACGCGGAAAGTTTAAAATACAGGCAGTGAAATCAGCAGACAACGGAGAAAACGCAGAAAACGCATGAAACGCAGCTGCCCACAAGGCAGAAAGGCGTACAAAATAAAAAAAGCGAAAAATGCAGATAACAAAAGGCAAACAGAAACTTGAGGTGTACGGATCATGAAAAATGTAGTGCACAAAAGTGGCTAAGAATAAAAAAAAATGCACGGCACGAAAGTGAACTGAAGAAAAAAAAAGAGAACAAAATAACACACATCTCTGTAACTGTGCTTATTTCAGAAACTAAGCAAAGAAACTCATAATATTGCCGCGTGCATTTCTTTGGTTAGAGAAACATGTTGCGCAGATCCCTGAACGACTTGTTGAAGACATCTCGGTTATCTTCACCGGACAGTTCGTTCAGGATAGCTGGCAGACGATATTTCAACATTTGTTTCCCGTAATTTGTTCGGCATACACAAACTTTCCATTTTTCCGGATTTCGTGTACAATACACAGGATAATTCGTTGCAAGTGCGGCTAGCACTGCTAAAGAATTGTCGTGTTTAATTATTTCTGACTTGTAGTGACGGATTAGTCTGTAGGAATATAAAGATTCTGTACCGATTATGTTAAATTTCTTAAATAATTCGGCTGTGTGGGAATAACGAGGGACTTTTGCAATAATGCGGATAGCACGTTTCTGTAAACGCAGCAGTTTATTAGTATTATTAAGCGTTGTGGTTCCCCAGACAAGCGCGCCATAATTCATTACCGAGGAAAAAAGGGAATTATATAATAATGCGTTAACTGATATAGGAAAAGATGAACCGTAGCAACGCAAATAGCCAGTCGCACGCGAGAGCTTCCCGGAGAGGTAGGTAATGTGGTGGTCCCACGACATATTTTCTGAAAAAAATGACCCCTAGTGTTTTAAAATGGCGAACCACTTCAATTGTAGTGTTGTTTATTGCAAGGGATGGAATACAAATATCTTTTTGACGGGGATGAAAGATCACTGCTTTTGTCTTTGCAACGTTGATTTTCAAGTCATTCTTCGTTGCCCAAGTATTTATATAACCCAGTGTCCTGTTTGCTCGATCGGCTAAATTGATGCTCGATTGTAAAGAAAAAACACTTGTCATCGGCGTATATAATATAGTCAGCAGATTTGGCGATATTAACAATATCATTGACATAAATTAAAAACAGGAAGGGCCTTAAATGCTCCCCTGAGGGACACCTGAAACTACTGGTTTAATAGCTGAGCGTTGTCTTTGAATATCGACAAATTGTGTGCGATGCTGTACGTAAGAACATATTAAAGACAGAACTTTGCTGCGAAAACCGTAGTATTCCATCTTCTTAAGCAGGATGCGGTGATTGATGAGATCAAAGGCTTTCGTGAAATCTAAAAAGAGGCCTAACACGATATTTTTAATTTCAAAATTCTGTAATATCAGCTCCTTTTGAGCAAGCAAAGCTAACTCGGTTGATTTATTTTTTCGGAAGCCGTACTGAGCCGGTATTAAAATGTTATGTTTGTCAGAAAAAGCCATCAAGCGTTGTAGAATTAATTTTTCGAATCCTTTGGAAATGACAGGAAGAATAGAAATAGGACGATAATTTGATAATTCATCTCGGTTTCCTTTTTTATTGATCACGGTAACCCTTGCAGATTGCATGCCACGCGGGAACAGACCGAACGACAGGCAGGCGTTAAAAATGTGCATCAAATAGGGTGCTATTACATCAATAACATATCTCTGAGGCTAACACGAATGCTCGCATTGCCAACGACCCATATCTCCTCGCTGCAGGATTTTGCGCGTGAGTGAGAGGCAATGCACGTCATTAATAGCTGGGTTTACATCAATATGATCGTATAGATGAGATTAGCAGGACAGAAAAGTTTGTTATTTTGTTTAGATTCATTTGTAAATAGCAGCGCAGAAACGCGAAGCTGTGAAAGAAGCGAATCACCGTCAGCGTTCAGTGAGTGTTGATTGTCCACGTATATGGGCTTCGTATTTTCATAATGCTTCCCAGTAAAAAAGGTTACTGCAATTAGAAAATTATTAATTCGTAATTGGGATGAACCAAGTAGACGTGATAATTATCAATGATTAGGTGGCATGTAGGAAATTATTGCATCCAGAAAAGTCCCAAAATATACCACCCAATTATTTAGGCTACGGAAAGTACGCAATATAAGAGATATTAAGACTGTTAAGAAAACCTCACTTGTGAAGGAGACTGTTACGCTCTAAGTTTTAGCATTTTTACAAAGACTTGGAAATAATGACAGCTGTAGAAGCCTTCGAAGAAATCAAGCAAAGCGAACAGGTATGTGTACAACACCATCAAGGAACAGTATAGTCGGACACTAATAGCATAAGCCCAAAAATATCTATGCACACAAAAACACCTTCGCTCCCACTAGCAGCAGTCTTCTAATTCATAGGTGCCGTTCTAATTGGATAGTCATTTGAATCAGTCTGCTAACTGAGGAGCTCAACTTGTATGAATAATTGCATAATACTGGTTCTTTCAGCGGCACCTAATGCATCGATGTGAACGCATGCATACTTTACAAACACAGCAAACCTAATGTCTCTGATAACAACTATCCGCAGTCTAATGTGCTAACATGTATTACTTTGTATTATCTATTCATTCGAAATTAGAATAATTAACTATGCTTAAATAGTAAGTGCAACTAGCCCCAACACTTTCGCTCCCACTAATATACGTGGCACCCTCGTGCTGGGACTAGTGGCAGTTACCAGTTAAGCATAGTTGCTTATTTTAATTTCGAATGAATAGATAACTTAAATGTATACATTTTAGCATATTATGCTTCGGATAGTTATCAGAAACATTACCTTTGCTGTGTTTGTAACGTGTTCATAATTTCACATGAATGCATTGGGTGCCGCTGAAAGGACTAGTTGCATGCAATTGGTCAGACCAGTTGAGCTCATCAGTTAGCAGACTGATTCAACTGATAATCAAATTGGAACGCGACCTTTGAATAAGAATACTGTTGTGTCCAATTGGCTGTATACGAATTGATGGAACGTTTCAAATCTTTAAATCGGAACCAGTTGGACAGTCAATTCGTCCCATTGGGAGTCTTTTTTGACTGTCAAATTGGAACGCCATTATCAGTGGAACCAGTTGGAAAATCTAGTGTTCAAATCGAGAGTCCATTCGGTCTAGTCACTCTGACCACCAATCCAGTTAGAACCAGTTGGAAACTCAATTAGTCCCACTAAAACCGGTTGGAAACCCAATCGGTTGTAATTTTCTCTTGATTGAGTTTGCAAAATGCAATATGCAAAATGCACTATGCAAAATACGCAAATAGACAACAGACTACAGTTTCTCTTTCGTATCTGCCCCACGCTCTACTGATAGTAATATTCTTTCACTTCTCTTTAATGTGCGCATCAACGAATGGCGCATTGACCACTGAGGTAATTTAATTCGTTTGGGCCTTGTCGTTCGACAACATCGGTTCCAGTCCGCTAGTCAGCCAGTCGGAAAAATTGCGGTCATTGGGCTTGCGTAGACCTTGGCAGGTGAGGATGAGTTAGCCCGGGAGCAGGAGGTGGTTTGTCTTCCCAGGACTTCTCTCAAACGGCATTTATCTAATCGCTACCATTGCCGGGAATCCGATTACCGGCGGGGGAAGCAGGAACCAGTTGCGTTTTCCTTAAATGTTTGCGAATGTATGTTTTCTATTTGTGCAGTGAACATAACTGTTTGCTAATTGCACTGTTGCACATCCGAGCGCCCGTCGCGACTCTCGTAAGTTGCTGGCACGGTATCCATTTAACACACACTTGTGACCCAGCCTTCGGGCTGTGCAATATGATGCAAAATCGACGGCCGACCCCTAACATGAAATCGAAACTACCGAGTGCAACCAATTTCGATGCGCCTTCGGAGGCGTACAGTGCCGTGAAGTGTGAAGCAATTTCTGCTCTCTCCAGCTATTAATCACATTCCCGAGTCATTCCAAGCACAAAGTAGCGACTGAACTCGACCCTGCCCTATTTATTCAGGAAAATTTGCGGCTATTTATCTCAATGTCCAATGTAATTTGTCTCCTTATTTTTGGGAAAACAAATTCCGCTCATGTGACACGTCTGATTTTTGTAGGCGACTGCAAATCTTAGTCTTTTTAAAGAATCTAGAAAAAAATTATATAATCTTCAATGCTCAAACTTTTCCTCGAATGACAGAGAAGCAACGTATTGTAGTATCATACACAAGTAGATTGGTAGCAGAAGGAGTTTCCTGTACTTTTATTAACTGATTTAACCCAGAAAACACAAATTTTAGAATTTCTTTCCAAAACACACGCGACAATCTTGCGATATATGGTCCCCTAGAGCCAGTAGAACTTTACGTATAAGGCTGCTATAGCGAGTGCGAGTCGATGCCAGCGTGCACGCCTAAAAAAAGAAAAGATAAAGATATCTTCTGGGCATTCCCGAAGGCGCGCGCGGCTGCACGCATATCCAAGAGCATGCGCCAGTACCTCCTCCCCCCGCGACCTTGGCGAGGCGGGGCGTGCGCGTGGGGATATGTTCTAGGGAGTTCTAGGGTTCTCGAGAGGCGGGGAAAAGGGAGACGTAGTTTAACGTGTGCTGCCACGCCTTCTCTCTCAGCGCCCTCGCTTGTTTCTGGAATTTTCGAACTGGGTTATTTAAGAGTGCGCTGCGTCATTTTCGTAGCTTTTCGCGCCATGCTTCGCGCAGTGGAGTAGGCAGACCGCAGCTTTCGGCAAGCCATGAAGAGCGAGTTTGGACCTCGGGCGTTCATTTGCGTCAGCTTTGGTAGCTGAGTGTGCAGCTCCTGTTGGTTCCCTGTATAGTTGTTTCTGTACCGTTTTTCAAGTGTTATAAAAGTGGCAGTTACTTCGTTCGTCTCTGTGTTATCGAGTACATCGTCTGGCTTTCGGCTACATGTCCAACGCCAAATAAGCGAGCACCTGGAAGGAAGTGGGTTGCGAAGAAGGAAGAACCTTGTAACATCTTTACTGGCTTAGTGACGACCGGATTTAGCGATCACGGGCACTCCGCAGGAGCCAGTCCGTTACGCAAGCCGGCGCAACGTCTTCCTGGGCTCTTCGGGAATCCCGGTCGTTCAAGGCGGGAAGGGAACCTTAGACGCGTGCAAGAGTCCTAGGGACCGCAAGCGGAGGCGGCCCGAGGCACCAAGGTCAGGAGGTGGCCCCTAGGGAGGAACGACGCGGCGAGAAAGGGTAAACGGTTGCTCAGGTGTGCAGAATTTCTTGCGTCCGTTGGCGTGCGTGGCTGGGGCATCGAGAGGTGCGTGGTGTAAACGAGTAAGGCGACAGCATCCATGGGTAGGAGGAAGACGAGGGGAACTGGTGAGACTAGCGAATTGTGGCGGCTAGAGTACGAGCTGAAGATTCGGGAAATGTGGCAGAAGCCGGGAAGGCAATAGCAACAGCCGAAGCAGAAGCCCGAAGGGAAGAAGTGGGTGAAAGGGCAGAATATGAACTCCTAGATGCCGTAGCGGAAACGCGGAGAAGACAAATTGAGGTCGAGGAGCGCATTGCCCTGCGAATTTTCCAGTCGTGGTCAGCGAGTTTTCGGCAGACCGCCGCGGGTGCGGACCCCGATGGGCGCGTGCAGTCAAGCTCTGACTCCGTCGCGTTGTGCGCTGAGATACCCGAGATACTACCAGATGCGTTCAGCGGGTCAGATTGCGAGCGCAGTGCGGCTGACCAGCCTCAGTAAGTGGTGATTCGGTCAGCGGGACAGCCTTGGTCAAAGCTTAAGTCTATGCCGAAACTAAGGAGACACTCCGTTCCGCGTTTGTCGTGTTTAGGCGATGGGAGGCCGCTCATCAGACGACGCCCTGACAGAGTCACCAGACAGCGTGCGTGGCGACGTGACGCGGCGGGTATGGAGCCTGATGCTACCGCGTGCGAAGAGCCATCTGAGGCGTTCACTGACTGGTCGAGCGGATCGAATAGCGACCACAACGCCGCTGCCCAGCCCAGATTAGTAAACTGCATGTCGGACATCGCGACGACTGTGTCTCAAGCTACCGCGCCGGCCAGAACTGACGAAACGAATCCCGGCGCGTGTCGCGCCCTTCGCCGATCGAAATTTTCACGTGATGCGACGGTCTGTACAGCGTATGAGGCATCTGGCTGGACGGCGCTGCAGACACGGTGCAGTGGATCGGATCGGGCGTGCGAAGCGACACAGGCCGTGAAGGCGACTGACGCGGTAGGCACCGTGGCACCTCTAGTGGTAAAGACCTCCTCACCCAGTGGATCATTTCAGCCAGTCCCCGACACATATCGCAAACTGGGCAGAAAACGTGAGGTAGCTACGCTGGCTGATTTCGTCAAAGGCGCCGCAGAAGGCGAAGCAATAGAAATAGGTGAATGCGATGAGACCAGTGAGAAGTTCTCCAATCATTTCAGTGAAGGGAATGACTTGTTCGAGAGCACCACCCAGGCCTAAATCATGAACGGCGAGCTGAGTGTAATAGAAGAGACTAACGATACGAATCAGGACGTGCTGAGCGATGCAAATGCCGCGGGTGAGAAGGCAGTACCAGAATGAAGTCAAAACGGCACGAAATGCTCCGTGGCAAGTTAAGTGGTGGAAGCCAAAACGTGCGACGTGGCCACCCAAATCGGGTGTCCAAAAAAGTTCAGTGCTACGGCCGCCGTAGCTTTAGAAACCCAAACGTGCGATGTGATCGCTGAGACTCTCCGAGTCAAGGTGAGGGAAGCAGCTGATCACGAGTGCACAGCAGATAGCAGGAGTGCTAGTCAGGGCGACTCCCTTGGCCGAGCGCACCCTCCTGACTCCAGCGACCAGTTTGTCGGAAATTGCCTCGATCCCGAGTCATGCTATCCGGGCGGGCGTGAACATTCCCGATCGCCTTTGTTCTTATGTGTGTGTGCTCATGTGGAATCAGTGAGTATGGTGCGCTCCAGGAACAGAGCACAGAGAACGGCTACATTACCTGTGTTGTGTGCACACCCGCACGAACTTGGACTAGTGATGCTTGCACGACTGCGATAGCTTGGACTTGCCGTCAACGTAGTGCATGCCGCGATAGGATAACACACGAGAATTGTGCCCACGAACTTAAGGTGTGTAGGCGGCAAGTCGTAGCCTTTAGTTTGTGTTTAGATTGGCTGGACAAAACATCGCCCCAATCTTCTTGTGGTGAGTCGCGTAAGCCCGCTATAGCGAGCGCGAGTCGATGTCACAGTGCGCGCCGAAAAAAAGAAAAGAAAAATATATCTCCTCCTTTCTCTCCCCTCCTTTCTCTGTTCTGTTCTGTTGACGTGGCTCAGCTACCCAGGCTGCGGGGCAGTGGCTAAGTACCTGGCGGTGTTGCGTTAGCTTGCTAAATCTCTCCTTCTTTTTGTCTGTGCCTGTTTGCTCCTGTTCTGGGGTGATTGGGTGCGGGACGAGAGCTTAATGTCGACTTCTTCTCCTGGCCAGGGGTTTTCCCCTTGGTCGGCATCTCTTCCTAAAGACCAGCTCCCACTTTATCTCTTTTTCCGCAGCGGTGTTTCAAGCATTCCAGTCGCATTAGTGCCTTCCGATGGAGGCGCTATCCGACTGAACAACCCGGAGGCAGTGCAGGCGGCCCTTCAGTCCACATCCAAGCACTTTATGCACATTACCGATGTCCGGCAGTTCGGCAGGGGTGGTGTTTTGTGCCGGTCGTCGGATAAAGACTGTATTGAAGATCTTCTAAAGTGCACGACCTTCGCCAGCCACCCGGTGAGCGCATTCATTCCGCCTCATCTCGCATGTTCCAAGGGCTTGGTCGAGGGGTCGACTCTCGATTGAGCCCTGCGGAAACGCTTGAGAACCTCTCGCCTGCGGGAGTGATTGCTGTCCATCGATGCAGCAGGCTGGTTGACGGAGTAAAAATTCCTACGGAGTCCGTCATTGCCACATTTGCAGGATTATTTTGCCCTTCAGAGATTAAGGTGTGGCCATTGGTTTTTCGAGTAGATGCCTTTAACTCTCGGCCCCTTCAATGTCAAAAGTGCTGGCGATTTGGCCACAGCGGCAAAGCCTGCAAATCGGCCTTACGCTGCTGTGCCTGTGGGGAACGTCATTGCAGAGAGGAATGTCCTGAACAGCAAGAGAAGTGTTGTTTGTGTAGCAGTGCTCATCCTGCTGATTCGCCTGACTGTCCTGCACGAGCACAAGAAGTTCAGGTGCTCGAGCTTATAGACAAGCGCAGATGCACGCGGAGAGAGGCTTTTGCCGCAGTCAAGGAGAGAGCCTCAGCCTACTCTAGTGTGGCCGCCAAATGCCCACCCATAATGGATTCTAGTTTGTCCCAGGCTATTACAGCGGCAGTTGAGAAAGCTGTGGCAAATGCAATGGATCGCATTATGGAAACCGTGTCCACGTGCATTTCGCAGGTCATAGCTGCTCAGATGACCAATCTTCTGCAGGCGTCCACCACTCCGCTCTTGTCTTCTTTGGCTTCGGAAGCTACCCCTCCTTCTGTAGTAATCGATTCCGCTCCACAGGGCCAAAAACAATGTGAGCAACAAAAGACCTCTCAGCCCTCTCCTTCGAATAGCGTTATGGACGCATCCTCTATGGATTGTATTGATATGGAGTCTGATCTCCGCGCCCAGAAACGAAGTGGGTCTCCTCTGAATATTGCAGGTCCATCTTGCCCCCAGTCAAAGACAAAGAAAAGTAACGCAAGTCAAAACGCTAAGACCAGTATTCTAGAAAAGGCAGTCGCGGCTGCGGCACTTCCGCCAAGATAGGGTTCTTAAGTGTCCTCCAGTGGAATTGTCGATCAATATTCTCAGCTTCAATAGATTTAAACTGCCTATGCAATCAGCTTCTACCAGATTTAGTTGCTTTACAGGAAACATGGCTAACTCCAAATTTCAATTATCATCTCAAGGATTACCATCCGTTCCGGCTTGACCGGTCATCACGAGGGGGAGGGTTGTTATTGCTCATATCTAAAAAGTTTTGCCACAGGGCATGCATTTCTTTTCAATATGCGGACAATGAATGTGAAATCCTTGCGGTTGACCTCAGTGTCCCAGGTCAACAGCCCTTTACGGTAGCTAATGCATATTTCCCGTCTGGTGTGCGTGATACTCGGCCCCTTGACTCACTCATGTCTAGTAGCCGATCTCAGGTTCTATTACTTGGCGACTTCAATTCGCACCATGTGACTTGGGGGTTTAAAACAGACAGCTTTGGTTCTAGGCTATTTGATTGGGCTTCTGGCAACAACTTGATCTGCAACAATTCCGGATTGCCTACGTTTGTTCGCAGTCAATGCCGCTCTGCCCTGGATTTAACTTTTTCCTCCCCAGGCGTCTCCGTTATGTCTTGGGCGCCTGTTGACTGTGCAACAAACAGTGATCATCTACCGATTAGTTTCAAGTTTGCGTGTAAATTAACTCTTCCTGAGCGACATCAGTGCACGTTAATAAATTACAATTGCTTTAAAGACACTCTAAAATCAGCCCTCCAAATCACTTCAGACACCCGCGCTCAGATAAGTGCCGAAAGCAAGGCTGCACATCTATGTTCAGTACTGGACCATGCAAGGCAAAAGTCTGAATTTTTGGTTAAGAGAACAAAGGGTGCAATCGCGAACAGTTGGTGGAATTCTGAGTGCACGCGTGCATATAGACGATGGAAAGCAGCTTGGAAGAAACTTCTCATCAATCAATGCCCAAAAAATTGGCTGGATTATAAGTATGTTGCAGCAACATTTAAGCGCACTGTCGCCCGTGCAAAGGAGGAGTATAATACAAATCATTATGATTTCCTTTCCCAATCGGGAAGTAAACGAGCCTTGTTTAGTTTCATGAGGCGCAACAAGGTGATTCCTCCGACTGCCAACATTGAATCCCTCGTTCAGTCCCCTGCTGACATCGCAAAGGCCTTAGAAGATATTGCGTGTGGCCTAGAGCTTCGCTTTACATCTGCTTTACCTTCTCCTACTATATTCACATGCACCTCAAGTGATTTCACTGAGGTCTCTATGCCTGAGCTGTCGCAAATTGTTCTGCGCTTATCCCCAGCGGCTCCTGGCCCCGATAAGGTCACTTCATCTATGATCAAAATTTTGTTCAATGAATCTCCTGCAGACCTGTTGGCTCTAATTAACCATTCTATTAAAGGTCCTTGGATACCGCATGAGTGGCGTCTTGCTGAAATAGTTCCATTGCTTAAAAAGCAAGGGGAGGGCTTAACTTTAGACAATATACGCCCTATTTCGTTAACATCGAACCTAGTGAAATTGGTGGAAAGGGTCCTTCTCGGCCGTGTCATGTCATTCATTTCAGAAAATGCTGTATTGAATCCATGTCAAATTGGTTTCAGGCCGGGTTGTTCAATTTGGTGTGCTCATACTGATCTTGAGAGTCGTATTAAATTAGCGCGCAATAGAAAACAGTTTGCTGCGCTTGTCACCTTGGATATCAGTAAAGCATACGACAGCGTGGAGCACTCGACTCTATTACTAAGATTACAGGAACTCAACTTCCCAAGCTATTTTGTAGCCTGGATATCTGTCTTTTTAGAAAATAGAGAATTTTACTGCTGCCAAAATGGTATTTCCTCAAGGAGATTTCCACAGACAAGAGGTGTTCCGCAAGGATCAGTTCTCTCCCCTGTTCTTTTTAACATTTTTCTAAGCTCAATTCCGTGCATTCAAAATGTGAAAACTTATGTGTACGCCGACGATATTGCATTTTTTGCATCAGCAGGTGACATTCACACTCTTTATCGAACCCTGCAAAATTACCTCAATGTTCTTGACAACTGGCTAGGAAGAATTCATCTGTCCCTTAATGTGAAGAAATGCGCATTGTTAGTATTTCCAGTTTCTGTTCCTGTAAACATCTGCCTGGTCTATAGAAATAACATAATACCTCAAGTTCAGACGGTGAAGTATCTCGGTGTAATATACGACTCTACTCTCTCCTGGCGGCCACACATTGAGCAAGTTTCTGCAAAAGGAGTTCGGGCCATTGGCATCCTGCGCAGGCTTTGTAGTGCTAGGTCAGGCATGAGAAGGCATACGCTTCTGATGATTTATAAAATGTACGTCCGCCCAATTTTGGAGTTCGGGTGTGTTTTATTCTCAGGAGCTCCTGCCTATAAACTTCGCCCTCTTGTGCTTTTGGAGCGTGAGGCGTTGCGCCTTTGTCTGGGGCTTCCAAAATATGTCGCCAATGCTGTTCTGCACCTTGAGCCGCGAATGCCTTCGTTATCAGCTAGGTTTCGCCTTTTAACAGTTCAAACATTTTTAAAATTGTGCGACTCCCCTCTTCACGCTTCCAGTATAATATTTCTTAGTCAACCTTCCGCCTTTTTTAGTGCTGCCTGGTCTCGATTTCATACCCCGCAGATATGTTACGTGCAGTCCCTCCTTGATCGCATAAATATCCATTTCACTGATGTCCGCCAAATATATAACAACTCCTCATCTGTCCAGATTGAATTCGATGACATTTTCCCATCGAATGCAAAGCTGCAGCCCTTCCCGCTTCTTCAGGGTCTATTGCAGGACCACCTAAGGTCCTTTCCCTCTCATGTTCTTATTGCTACCGATGCCTCGCAGGATCGCGAAAAGGCAGGTGTGGGAATTTTTCACCTTCACTGGATTGGTCTTTTTCTCTCCGTCTTCCTGACTTCACTCCAATTTTTCTGGCTGAATTATTAGCAGTAATCTTAGCCTTACGAAAATTAGAATCTACCGTTTCCCAGGTCGTGGTTATGACAGACTCTCTGTCCATTTGCTCTTCCTTATCCTCGCCCACTGACTCTCGGCCATTACGCCTCTTTAAGTTCCTGATTCCGCTGCATCTAAATTCGGTAAGGTTGCTTTGGGTACCAGGTCACATGGGCTTTCACTTAAATGAGGTTGCAGATTCCTTAGCAAGAGCCTCTCTCAGCGGCCCAATTGTTGCTGTCCTACCATCGTGTGCATATACAGCTGCGGTGAGGTTTCGCAGCTACACAATATTTCAGGAATTTGCTGCCTCGGCTCTTACATCGTCTCCCGAATATCAGCATCTTCTGCATCCTTGGAGTAGCAAAGACTGGCGCTCACGCAGACTAGAGGTCTCTTTCACGCGCTTGCGTTGCCGGGTTCCCCTTCTAAATTTCTACCTTCACAGATCTGGCCTGGCGGCTTCCCCACTGTGCCCTTTTTGTGCCGAACCTGAGACAATAGATCACTTCCTGCTGTTCTGCCGCCGCTTTTCTCATTTGAGGAAGCGTCTTTTGCAAATTCCATTTCATCAACTGGGCTTGCCTGTGTCTTCCGCGGTTGTTCTTTCCATTGGCGCTTCTTTGCTTGGACGAAGCGACAGGAGTGTGCGCTCTGCTGTGCAAAATTTTCTTCAAGAAACGCAGCGACTCCCATTCTAATTTCTTTTTCCTGATCTCTGTCAGTAAGACATTGCAACATTACAGGCATTGTATACTATTATGCACATTAAGCAATTGTCCCGTCTTCGATCTCCAAGTTAACTGGACCCCTTTCCTTCCCTCTTCCAATCTATCAGACTACATACTATTTCCACTGCTTTTCCCGTCAAAAATTTCCTGTATCCAGTAATTACCCGCCTGTATCTTGGCCACTCCCCCGTAGTGGGTATGTGCCAGCAACGTCTGAGGCCTTCCTTCCTTCCTTCCTTCCATTCCCGAAGGCGCGCGCGGCTGCAAGCACATCCCAGCACAGAGGCCAGGACCTCCTCCCCCCGCGACCTTGGCGAGGCGGGGCACGCGCGCGGACATATGTTCTAGAGAGTTCTAGCCCTTTCGAGAAGCCAGTGGGAGGGAGACGTAGTTTAATGTGTGCTGAGACGCCTTCTCTCTTTCAACGCCCTCGCCCGTTTCTGGGAGCTTCGAACTGGATTGTTTAAGAGCGCGTTGCGTCGTGTTATAGCATTTTCTGGCCAGGCTTTGCGCAGCGGAGTAGGCAGACCTCGGCTTTCGGCAAGCCATGAATAGCAAGCTTAGAGCAAGGGCGTTAATTTGTGCCATTTTTGGTAGCTGAGTGTGCAGCCCCTGTTGTTTCTGTAGCGTTTCTCAAGTGTTGTAAAAGTGCCAGTTTCTTCGTTCGTCTGTGTGTCATCGATCGTCCATTGTCTGGCTGTCGGCTGCGCGTCCAACGCCAAATAAGCGAGCACCTGGAAGAAAGTGAGGTGCGAAGGTGGAGGAACCTTCTAAAATCTTTACTGAAGGGCAGAAGGCCTGTCAAAAACTTCGGCGTACATTCGAAAGGCCGGCGCGGCGGAAGCAATCGCGCCATTGCGCCCCTTAGTAAATTCTAGAAGAGTGAAGAGATAGAACCCTGGAGAGCGCCTAACCTTGTTTGCGTTGTCCGCTCCACTTCGCTCGCAGCGCGGCTCCAAAGGAAGCATGACCGCGCGCGCAGTTTAACATTCAAGTTTGGAATAAATGCTACTCATTTCCGACGAAATGGCGTAGCCTTGATTGTGCAGAGTGACGCCCTCTCTACTTCGCTGGCGGCGGTGGAACGGAAAAAAGAGCTAGAACTTTCTTGAAAACGGTCTCCTCGCGTGACCAATGGGGACGAGCGCACGGCGGGAGAATGACAAGGGAATTGTACAGTTCATATTGTGTGTATGTGCGCGCCTGCGTTGGCGCGAAGAACGAACATATATGAAGGACGCTGACCGGTGTCTGTCAGCTTCACTGATGGGCATCCTCACGAGGGCGAGCCCTCATAAGGGCGTCCTCACCATCACCTCATGAGGATTTCACTCGGTGAGCTGAGGGTAAGGGAGGATGGGCGCATGAAAATTCGTGAGGACGAGGATGAAGGTGGAAAGACATGGTGAGGTGCGGACGGGTGAGGAAAGACATGATGAGGTGAGGGCGAGGAAGGAAAGATATCATGAGGTGATGGTGAGGTAGGGCAAGATGCACTGTCTGAGGGCGAGGGTGGTGGCCCGATCTGTACTCCGGGCTAACTTATTTTGTCTGTGCAGTCCGTTATGACTTCCCATTTTAAAGCGCTATTTCTTAGTGTGAAGGTTCACGGCAAGGACGTAGTTACTGCAGTCTGGAGGTACACGTGACGAACACGAAAGGCGGGAAGCCGCGCGCCTTCTTGTCGCCACGATGTACCAGACCGCTGAGAATCTTATGCCGAAAAAAGCGCTCTTCTAACTCAAAAGCCTATTTTTAAAGGAGGGGGAGGAGGAAAGGCAGGGAGGTTAACCAGAAGAATTACCAGGTTACTACCCTGCACGGGGGGAAATTGGTAGGGTAGAAAAAGAGGAAGGAGAAAAGAGAGCTGTAGGAAAATGAATTCACTATGCAAAATCACAGCGTTCAGTAAAGTCACAGCCTATCCTGCAAGCCACAAGTCCTCAAAAAGCGGAACAATGCCTTGGAGGCCTTCACCGCCGACGATAGCCGTGGCCAGTGGCCGAGAATCTTCGTTTCCGTCAGTGGGCTTAGGGCGAGATACTCCAGTGCACGGCAGAGAGACTGCCTTTCGGCGTTGTAGGCAGGGTATTCACAAAGAATGTGAGCTATAGTCTCATCACACCGGCACATGGCACATGCAGGACTGTCAGCCATACCTATTAAGAAGGAGTAATGCTTGGTGAAAGCTACACCAAGCCACAGGCGACACAACAACGTTGCTTCATGTCGTGGTAGGCTGGATGGAAGCCGAAGCTTCAGATCTGGTTTTAATGCTGTCGACGATAAATCAGCCTTCTTCTTGATGCCCGGTATGGAAAGAAGGACATGAGGTTGGTGCAGACTCTATAATGGAGAAGACGGTCTATAGGCTGGTGTAAATAGGGCTGGTAGGAAATCGCGATGGGCATCAATAATTTTCGCAAAAGATGTACTTCGCCGGTTAGCAGGAAGACTGGCAAGGTGGTGTGCGGGAATCTGAGAAAGGTGACGAATATGTGCTCTCAGGGCTTTGATTCTGACATAGGCAGTCACTGGATTCTCCTGAGCGATGAGTACTGTTGCGGCTGTAGACGCTCATTTTGGCAGTTCTAGACACGTCTGCAGAGCTTGAGCTTGAACACTTCGTAGACACCCTCTGTTCATTTTCCTCAAGTTTCCTAGTGCAGGGATACTGTGCCTATTTTTAAAATTGTTGTAAAGCCTTCAGTGAAACACCTTGTATAGTAAGGGGCACTGGCCGGGCCGTGCGGGTGGCACCTTGGCACCACAGTCAGCATTTTCGTCATCAGCACCGACTCTGTGAGATGATCACAGTGTAGGGTAAAACATTTATGACTCATGCCTAGGAAGGATGTTGAATTCCCAAGATCTAAGCCTACTTTTCTCAAACGAATTCCGAAATCAGCTCAGTGACGTTACAAAGAACTGGCTGCGGCGCACAAAAATGCTTCTACAAAATTCTACTGTCAAATCAAAGCCCATTGGCGGCGTGTTTGTGGAATTATTTCATTCACACTGTTTGTAGTTCAGTTCAGTCGTATGTTCTTTCTAGTTTTTATTTCCGCTGGAATTACGGCATAGAAAAGCAGTGCCACAAAGTCTGGAGGGCAGGGGCAACCACTGAAATTTTACGATGAAAATAATGCAGTCGCTTAACCACCTCGCTCTGAATCATCTGTAGCTCCGCCTCACATTGTACGAGGTTCTAAAAAGAAAAAGATGTACCGCTCTCTAAATGACAGGAACATCTTTTGGTTCATTTCTGTCCCTGGTGAGACGTGTGACCATGTAGTCGCGCGCCTGGTAATATGAAGCACATTTCTTGCAGGCATGGTAGGGAATGCACAATCTGCGTTTGGGTAATGCACAGACATGCAAACACAAAATCACGGGCGGTTTAGTTTGGGGCAAACTACAAATTATCGTGCACTAGCACCATTACACCTGGTTTTGCATGGTTCATCTTTACTTTCTATGCTTTTGCCTGACTTGAACTGGCTTACTTTGGTTGATATATCATATGATGTAGGCTTGCATGATATTGCAACATTTAGACAGGTACTGCGGTAGAACTGGTCATACTCTATATACAGAGATCCCTGGGAGTACTGATTCCGCTCCTGGCGCAAAGGTGCACAGTTAAGCGACGCTCCGCTGCCTTGCGATGACAGGGTCTGCCATCGGCGGGGCTTGTGAGACCCAGGATGTTCCTGAGGAATCTCTCGCGTGTAATGATTAAATTGAACTGCGACGGTGGACTCACAATCCGGTGGGCACCTTGGGATGGCGTCACAAGATCACGTGACCAAGGAGGCCCACGTGCAAGAAGCAGGCTTCGAACAGACAGACAACCACTTTTCGGTGGATTTGAAGCGCTAGGGCACTTAAGTGGAAACCAATAGGAATCACTCGCTCCAGACTCTGGGAGTTAGTGATTAAAATTATTCAGCCCAAATGCCGCATTTTCCCGACCCGATTTTGAAGTGGCCTGAATATTGTGTTCTTCCAATCGACGGCATAAGAGGCTCGCTGCAGCAGAAAGCCGGCATCGCACTGGAGGAAGCAACGAAAGAAATAAAAAAAACTTCATAGCTGGGCCAGCGGGATCTGAACCCGCGGCGCCGATAAAAAATCAGTTCCGCTGGCCGCTGCTTCAGACCACTACGCCACCGCGATAGCTTTGTTTTTAAGCATTTTATTTATTACATAGTGAAAATATTTTCTATTTACAATACCTAAATTATTTACAAAGCATTTAGGAAATGCCACGGAACTCATCGCAAAAAGATAGAGCAACAAAGCACTAGACGCGAAATAAGTCTGAGCACATCATCGAGAGGGAGTGCCACTCCGGTTTAAAATAGGTCGGTTGATACACTTTCCTCAGATGAACAATCAGGTGGGAGAACAATCAGTTGTGAGGAATATTAACACCCTGCCTGAACGAACTGGCAAGCTCTGAAGCTGTTGTAATGCCGTCGTCTTCGTCACGTACCGGCGTTCACGCGCGCTAAACTGCCAGTCTCTCAAGTGGTAGTTTTAAAGCGTGGTCTTCATCATCTTCCATGCGTGCGCGAGGAAGTGTCATCAGACGAGCATACAGCAAACCGCGCGAGATGGCGGGATATTACAAGCAGCGAAATTCAGAACACCCAATGCTATCGCAATGTTATCGGGCAATGGTAATTAGGCGACCAACAAACTTCCCTTGTTGTGAGTCTATTTTGTGCTTAGCACTTATTGTAATTGTCGTGGTAAACGCTACTGCATTGGTTTTTAAATATTTATGGCTTATACAGTTGAATCCCGCTACAACGAAATTCACGGTGCCCGAATAAACATTCGTTCTCGCGGAACATCGTTATCACAAAAACTTGATATGAAACGCAGAAATAATTGCCCAAGCAGCAGAAAAAAACTTTTAATGCCAAAAATCTGTAAGCTTGGCTTGCTTGCGCTTCACGGCGAGCTACGCCGTCACGCGATTTTCACATTCAGTCAGCAGACCCATCGCGACATCGTCATCACAAACAGCAACGAAATTCCTGATTACATCGAAAGCGTCCATAATTTGTGACCCAGTTGCCTCAGCAGGCACGTCCTGTACGTCATATTCGACATCCGAAGACTCGTCATCATTCCGGGCGGCTTTGATAATCTGCTCATCGCTCATCTCTTCGTGAACTATAACACAATCGTCAGCGATATGTATTCGTCAAGCTCGAGATTAGGCGGAACGTTTCCCATTTTTTCCAGCGTTTTGGAGACGGCCGTGATCCCCGCTGCCGCCTCTTCGTCGTCGTCTGTAACGTCTGGTGTTGCGCCAGCAGAGTCTACGGATAGATCTTTGGCAAATCCGGCATGCCTGAAACAGTTCGCCATTATTGAGCGACCCAGTGTGTTCCAGGCAGCAGACATAATTTGCAGCGCCACGTACATGTCCGCCTTCGTATCTCGGCTGGTTTCACCGTTCAAGAGCAGCCGCTGAATTAACCAAAGCGGTAAGCGCGCTTCAGGCTCAGAATCACACCCTGGTCGAGAGGCTGTAGGACAGATGTGCAATTTGGAGGGAAAACCAGCAGCTCCGTGTTAGTGAGCTTGACTTCTTCGGAGTGATGGGCTGAACAATTGTCCAGAAGCAAGCAAACTTTACGGCCCTGCCGCTTCATGTCGCAGTCGAATGCCACCATCCACTTCGTGAAAATAGCGCGGGTCATCCATGACTTATTGTTCGCCTTGTACTGCACAGGTAGGATACAAGATCCCCTGAAACAGCGCGGCTTGGTACTTTTTCCAATGACTAATGGCGGACGCTTGTCAGAGCCATCCATGTTTGTGCAAAGAAGCAAAGTCACACGTGTTTTTCTGTGTTTGCCACCGCTACAGCACAGCCCCACGAAGTCGAGCGTCCTGGTCGGCAGCATCTCGTAGAATAGGCCGGTCTCATAGGCGTTGGATATGTCGGCCGGCGCGAAGTTGCTTAAAATGCCGGCCACGTTGCTCCCCTTCTAAGCAGTTGCTCCGTCAACGCCTGAGGACTTTGATTCGCCGCACAACACTTTTCCGATGATGCTATGGCGGGCCTTGAAACGGTTCAGCCAGCCAACGCTGGCTTTAAAATCGTCAGTGCCGAGTAGGCACGCATAGTTCAACGCTTCTTGCTGGACGATGCTTCCGGTGAGAGGGACGTTCTTGGCTCGTGCTTCAACAAACCACGCATGTGCCGCTTTGTCCAACTCTTCATGGAGGGTCGCGTCACATTTTTGTGCTTCGAAGATATGCCTGAAGCAAGTGCCTTTTTTACGCTGTCCTTATTTTCTAGAATCGTAAACAGCGAACAAGCCGGAATTCCAGTCTCCAGCGATTGCCGCTTTCTTCCTCCAGCTCTCCGTTTGGGCGATGATTTCAGCTTTTTGCTCGAGGGAAAGGGTTTTGCGCTTCTTCAATTGTGTTGAAATCTTGTCCCGTGCACGCACGGATGAAAGCTCGTCGTCGTCGAAGAGACACGCTGCGAGGGACGCGACCACGAAAAAAAGCCAAAATGGCGAAACTACAATCACGTGATTTCATGCTTACTATGCCTTTGGATTAGACTTGGACTTCTCTTTTGGCCAATAACACTTGTCTCGGTTTCGATTTTGACGGCGAAAATTTCGTTGAAGCGGAAACGCTCACCAAAAATGGCTCGTTGTGCAGAGAAACTTAGGGCATTAATTTCTATGGGATACTGACGGGGAATTAAGAATTATTTGTTGTCCGGGAAATTTCGTTGTAGCGGTATTCGTTGTGGCGGGATTCAACTGTATTAGTTTTGTACACAGGCATAACGCGCTGACTCCCTTGAGGAGTGCATATAGATAACAATGAAATATGTGCAGGGAACATGTATGCATGCAGCGCGTGGCTGAAGTTCAGGCAAAATGATATTTTGCGGTTCAACTCGAATTGTCTCGGTTCAAAAAACACATACGCACACGCACATCAATATAAGCATCTAGCCCCTCGTCCAATAGGGCGTTGAGCGCTTGTCTTGTATGCTTGTTACTCAGTAATACCGCCAGAAGTTCCCGACTACAAAAATAACTCGACTTTTAAAACGACTGTTAATGAGGCTGAGGGCGAGAGAGGGCCGACGATGTGAGAGCGAGGGAGGGCCAGCAAATTTTCGGAAGTGAGGATGAGGGTGAGGGAGGACAATATAACTTTTCAAAATGAGGGCGAGGTTGAGGGAAGGCTATGGATTAAAGATTGAGGGTGAAGGAGGAAAAGTAAAAATGAGGACCTTTGCCCAGCTCTGGTCAGCCCGTACCCCATTTGGGCTTCGAAGATGCGAGTCTCCCGGGTCAACAACACTCGCCCAGATACAGACCAGTAAGGCAGCGTGCGCAGCCTGCGAGACGGCTCCGTCGTGATCCTCCGGTCCTCGAACTGCCGCAGTGCCCGGTGAAAAAATTTTGTTTTTGATTGTTCGTCTCTTTCCAGTCTTAGTACACTGTTAGTGCACTCTAGGTCCACGGCTTTACTTATATTCTCTCTCTCGAATGTTACTTTGCAAGTGCTGTATTGGACTGAAACTAACTTTTTAGGTGCTCGTACGAGTGGTTGTAAAATCCTGTGTATCTTCTGTTTGCTATATAAACTTTGTTTTGTTTGTAAACCTTTGGCACCAACCCATTCTTGTGTTTGCGACCGGCCAAAACTTGGCACCGAACAATCACCCCCACTTGTCACATCGTAACTGGTTTCTGGCTGAACTTGCCAAGTTGAGTCGAGGGCGCATCCATTAAAACACGAGACACGATACCGCTACTCCCCCCCCCCCCCCCAAACACACACACGCTCTAAGAGTGTCTGGAAGCGCATGCAATAAGTTCAGGGCGGTGATAAGGGTGTAACGGCGTTGGTATCACCAGCGGTACCGATGCAGAAAATGAACCTTGGAGCGTGACCTCGCTCGCGCAGAACAGTCTCGGCAACCGGCCTGGCCAGAAGCGTCGACAGTCTGCTCCGCCGCTCACTAGCCGCAGCTACCGGGCCTCCTTCAATATATGTGCATCACCTTCCACATCTGCGGACCCCGGACGACCGTTTGGACGCACGCAACGCGGCACCCACCCGCTCTGCTCTCCTGCCCGTCCTATACCACCGTCTGGCCATGCCGCTGCACGCCCGTTGTTCGCGCCCGGTTTTGGGCAGCTTCTTCTCGCCGTCATGTACGCGCCTCTTATCGTATCCGCTGAGCTCATCCAGCCGTAGCAGCTCTCCTTACTTCCTCCGCTGCCAGGCCTGCCTACGTTCTATGCCAGAGACCCCGCTTTGTTGCTGGCGCTGCTGGACTCTCAATGTGATGTCAACCGCGTGTCCAGCCAGCTGCTGCGCTATCAGCGCTCCAGCCGTGAACTCCCACCCAGTCTTCTGGCAAAACCTCGGTTGTCGCCTCCTGGTGCAATAATTAACGCCAACTTCAAAAACGCCTTAACCGCGTACTTTGATTGGAGCTACAGCCGCCTTCCTGCGGTCCTTTTCTGGGCACAGAAGCCGCACCGCCACTGAACTCACCACCCCTGGCCGAATGCCCTTCAGAGCTGCTTCGGCTTTCTCTCCGCTGCCTTATGCACCGGAGCCTTTCCCCCGCCCCGGTCTGTCCACGACTGCCGCCGCTGAATGAACCCCCACCTACGGCTCGGAAAGTGTTACACGAGCACGCGTCGGTCTGTTGCCAACCTTCTCAACCAGCTGCCTAATCCTACATCGCAGTGTCGCGCAAGCTTGCTCCGCCCATCCCTTCAAATGCCTCCTTTACCAATGCCTCCAGCAGTGCCCCTCGCACTGAAGCGCCACCGCGTCGACTCGGATTCTTTCGTTTCATCCCCCGCCTCCGAATACCAGGGCGCCGATCATGCCACTAGCGGGCACTGTCTCGCGACCGATGCCAGGAGTGCTGTGTCGACCACAGCTGTCCCAACCACCTGTGTTGTGAATTCCGGTACACACACTTCTGCACAGTCCCATTGTGAACTCGACACACAGCGCGCATTTTGCCCTCGGTCCCACATCCATTTTCCTCGCGCTTGGGCACCTCAGCGGCCGCCGTCGCGCAGTTCCGCATTCTGGCCTCCTGCAAGCCAAAACGCTTCCACTCCAACCGAATTCTGCCTCCCAAGACCCGCGCTCTGTGCCTCAGTTCAGCTCAGTGCCACCCCTTTCACCTGCAACTTTCGCGCACAGTAGTGTCTACTTCCTGTCTCTCAAAATCTCCTGCCAGCAAGACACTCCGGCTTTCAGCAGTGACGGTTTGTGTGTCACCTCCCAGCACGCCATTTTTCACGTGAGCAGTGTGCCGTTCGCCCGTGCTTATTGGGACACCAATATTCTAATTTCACACTTCTGCACCGTGGCCATTTCTCGTCCACCGCCCTTCTGCCTTGTCCGCCCGCCAGAGGCCTAAACGCACCACGGCGCCTCCACCCGGATCTAGGAATTTAGCCTTTCGCTGGACATTGTGTACTTTACCAAATTCCCGGGCCCTGCACGGGCCTTCTACAGTCCTGTCTCCATTTTGCTCCTTTATCGCGCGCCGCACTAGGGTGGGGGGCACCAGTAGTGGCGCTGGTATCACCAGCGGCGCTGCTGACGAAGATGAAGCTCGGAGCGCGACCTGGCTCGCGCAGAACAGAACAATCTCCGAAACTGGCCTCGCTAGCAGCGTCGACGTACCGCTCAGCCGGCTCGCCAGCAGCGGCTACCAGGCCTCCTTGAATAAATGTGGATCACCTTCTGCAAGGGCACGCCAGAATTTACAGAAGGCCACGCCAGCCAAGCCACCCTCGAGCAGGGGAGGACGAAGAATAATGACGGGTGCTTTCGCACCGAATGGCGTCGGAAGTAAATTGCCAACAGCGCCGAAATATCACAAGGTTCATCGGTGTCTGTGACATGTAAGACTGTCACAGCGCCACCTCAACCGTACTCTTGCACCGGCGTACGGGACCTAAATTCGGCCACCGAGCGGACCGTCTAACTCTCCAAAGGCGGTGACAGACTCGCTTCTGGCTTTCGTCAGAGAGTCGGGCCATTTGCACCGCTTGTAACCCACCTCTTCAATCCTTCTTCACCCTTCCGGCCTAAGCGGCACCCATCTAAGTAAATGCCTTCAATCATTTACTATTTTGTTTAGTAATGGTTCCGGATCTGCAGAGCCTTGTAGTTACGACGTCTTTTGCCGCGTCTCTGCCTGGTCCCATCTCTCGTTCGTCTCTCCGTACCTTGGTATTTTCGCCGGCTTCCCGCTGGCTCATCGGTCGCGTGATTGACGGTTGTTCGTTAGGTGTCCCGGACCGCGGAAGGTTCACGTGACGATGAGTCATGGAAATATCCACCTGACAACTTGGTACATACGCTATACGTTTGAAATTTTGAAGTTACCAAACAGTGCGATTAGCAGCTTTTTCAGCTTAAATTCGAACTATGGTGGTGCAAGTAGGAATGCAAAATGTGGCTGATAGCACAGCTATCATGATTCATATTACCCGCATGATATTATTAGAAAATTTTGTGTTTTCGGTGAGAACAAATGAGAGGTGTGATGGAAGAAGAAAACGTAGATAGTAGAGGCCGCGAAACGCCCTCCTGGTATGGTCTACAAAGGGGGCCCGGTAAGTGAGTGCGCGGGCGGCCGAGTTGGCGGCCTCGATCCCTGGTAACCCCTGATGGCCTGTAGTCGAGATGAGAAATACGATCCTCGGGTCCTGACCCCGAGCTGCTCTTCGAAGTATCCTGAAGCTATGCGCCGGATTGTATTGAAAAACGTTTAGTTAGAAAAAAATCAAGATGCAGGCGGTCCGCGCTAGATGGCCTTCAGCCCATGGCTAGCGCTGGCATTAGCGGCCCACTCAGTGGCCAAGGCTTGATTACCTGGGCCCGAGCTGACCAGAACAGCCTCCCATTGTTCATTCTGATGCGCCGGATGTCCGAGTCGATATCCCTTGTGCCACTGCTCGTGTAAGCCCTGCACGCGAATAAGCGCCGGCGCCGACTACGCCGTCAAGGGAGATGAAGTTTTAAGCGGCGCAGCTGTCGTGTTGCGCGCTGCAGTGGTATTACAGGAAAGTTACCCTTGAAGATGGCGTTGAATTACAAAACTTTCCCCTCGACTACAGCGAGAAAAGGTACCCGTAAAAATCACTCTGCGTAATGGCAGTTATAATAGTTGTATAATTAAGCGCATTTTTTGTTCATACTTCGACCACCCCGATAAGAAATTTAAGGCTCGAATGATGCAAATCGCACTATTTTGCATCTTTGAAACATTCTTCCAGTACCTCATTTCGTTCTACTCGATTTCAAATAACTTAAGTAGCCCATGTCTCACACAAGGGATGAGGCGTTTCGCATTGCTGACAAATAACGCGTGCGTTTTCCGAAAACATGATAAAGTAGGCACTTTTTGTGTCAATGAAAAGAACTAAGCCTATAAAAAGAACTTTTGTGATGGCATTTTATTTTTGGCTGATACAAAAGCACGGCGTTTCTACATTGTTCTGAAAAATTTGCGCCCGTGGAAAAAAAGCTAAAAATTTCTGAAAAAATTATTATGAAACCCAGTTTTGCACTCTTCGGGAAAATTGAAATGATTCTCAATACAGCGGAAAAATTTAGTTCCTCATAGAAGCTACCGGAATCGGTTCAGAGAGGGCGACAAATATCCATACCTTGAAGAATCCGAGGAGGGCCGAGCGCAAACTCTGGTGGGTTTGTCACGGAATAACCCATTCCCAGGCGTGACTGCCAATAAGCGTCGTTTCCGAAGGACACTTGCCGGGTGAACCCACCCCCCTCTGTCGGGCAGCTCTGCTTAATCTCTACACGGTAGCTATGGCCAACCTGCTGGCCCTATGAAACCGGCACACAAATTGCCACGCTTAAACAATCCAACCTTTCTAAAGATATAATGAGAATGTATGCAACAGAACTAGGGCAGCAGTGCACATTTGCAAAATAGAAAGTAGCGGTGACTAAAAAAATTGTGTAAGCACAGCCAGTAACATTATTTAAAACATTTCTGGACTTGGCATCTGCTAAGGCACCTTCTTGACCCCACAGAGGCTAAATCAACTAAACGAGGTCAACTTATGAAATTAGTGCATCAGTATCAAAGCACCACAGAGGAGTTCTTAACGGAACTACGAGATTGATACTTAAACACAACCCCAGATGGACCGCTGCCAAACAATCAGGGAACACCAAACGAGGACTTGGAAGCTGAGATTACGGAGTCGGAAGTGTGGCTTGCCATGAGGCAACTACGCACCACGTCTGCAGCCGGGCCTGACGGTGTTACTAACAAAGCACTTAGAAACTTGGACGCAGGGTCAGTGACAGCACTCACTGCTCTCATGAACAAATACTGGACAGACGGAAACATTCCACAAGAATGGAAACGTGCAAAGATTACATTCATTCCAAAGCCAGGCAAGAAATTGTGTATAGAGAATCTACGCCCAATCTCTTTAACATCCTGCTTAGGAAAGTTAATGGAACATATAATTCTCAATCGGCTACAAGAATACGCTGAGGACAATAACTTACTCCCTAACTCCATGCTAGGCTTCAGGGCTAATCTTTCTACCCAAGATGTTATGCTGCAACTCAAGGCAGACATAATAGACATGGAACGCAGCAGAGGAACTAAAGCCATATTAGGCTTGGATTTGAACAAGGCGTTTGATAATGTCATGCACGATGCTATCTTAAAAATCTCTCGGACATCAACCCAGGGGAAAGCACTTTCCAGTACATCAAGTCATTTCTCAGTAACAGAACGGCAGAGATAGCAGTGGGAGAGATTACATCAGACTCTATCTCACTTGGAGGTAAAGGAACGCCACAGGGCTCAGTCCTGTCACCCTTCCTTTTTAATCTCTCACTAATTAAAATTCCTTCTAAATTAGCAGCCATCCCGGGGCTGCAACACACATTCTACGCCGATGATATCACTTTATGGACCACAACTGGCAGCGATGGTCAGATACAGGATACCCTGCAACAAGCTGTAGACATAATACAAGACCTGGCGGGTAAAGCAGGGCTAACCTGCTCGCCCTCCAAGTCCGAATTATTTCTAATCAGATACAAACCCAGGGGCCCTCGAGCAAAAAATTACAAACCTCCGCCTCCACTGAAAATCTGGGTGGAAGGGCTCCCTGTAAAGGAAGTTCAAACTATAAGAATCCTAGGACTATTCCTACAGTTGAACCGGAAGAACAAGGAAACACTAGAAAAACTCCAGACAACCGTCAATATGACGGTAAGACTAATTAGACGAATTGCAAGCAAAAGGAAGGGAGTGAAGGAGACAGAACTTTTCAAAATAGTACAAGCATTTGTAATAAGCAGGCTTGCCTACGCACTCCCATACTTAAAATTAGACAGTAGTGAAAAAGCCAAAGTAGAGTCTATGATTAGAACAGCATACAAGGTAGCATTAGGGCTACCGAACTGTACCTCCACCGAAAGCTTTCGGGGCTTGGGAGTACACAACACCTTAGACGAGCTTACAGAGGCACACTTAACAATGCAGAGAGGCCGGCTTTCCCGCACCAAAGCAGGAAGAACCATACTTGATCGTTTAGGACTAGCCATACAGTTGCCACCCAAAGATACCAAAACACAGATACCTAAACGCATCGCTAAGGTAATAAGAGTTAAGCCACTAGCTAAGAATATGCATCCTGCTCACCACGAGGGGAGGAGAAGGGCTAGGGCAAAAGCTCTACACAACATATACAACCAAGATGAACATGCAGTATATGTAGATGCCGCAGAATATCCCCAGAAACAAGCGTTCGCACTAACGGCGGTGGATACGCAAGGTAGACTGATAGTCTCCGGCACTACCATAATGAAATCCTCGGAAACGGCAGAAGAGGCGACAATCACCCTTGCTATCATTAACACAGAAGCTACTACCATACTCAGCGACTCTAAATTTGCCATACGCAATTATGCGAGGGGCAGAATTTCTCAAGCAGCAATGAGCATAATGGGTCAAACCAAAGACTTAGACAGAATTATTGAATTGATATGGGTCCCGGCTCACTCAGGGAACCCTGGTAACGAAGCGGCACACATAACAGCTCGAGGATTCGTCAGCCGAGCAGGGGACGCTGTCGTTGCTGAGAGCTTTTCGAAGGACGGCCTATCATCTTTTCACGATATTACTAATCATTTTAAACTTGAAAGGAGGATATTCCCTCCTCCAGACAAAGCCTTTAATAAGGAGCAGGAGACCACTTGGAGGCGACTCCAGACGGGATCCTTCATGACGCCTTACCTGTTGTCAAAATTCTACCCCGGTGAATACGACCCTGCATGTACATTATGTGGTGAATTAGCCACTTATGATCACCTATTGTGGAATTGTAAAGAGGAGCCACCCCCGAAATCTCTAATACAGGTTCCTACTCTCGAGCAGTGGGAGGCCGTGTTGGTCAGCTCAGACTTGGGAGTTCAAACCCGGGTCATTGAATGGGCTACCCAGGTCGCTGTCAGCCGTGGACTGATAGCCACCCAGCACGGATCGTCTGCATTCTGCCTTTTCTGACGAATTAAATGTTTTCCAATCCAATCTGGGCTCATCAGCTCTCATATCGTGACCGCATGCGCTATGTAGAGACTTCGTTCTCAGAAACACTCATAGAGAAAGAACTAAGATATGCTTACACGCTATGCCAGAGCTGCAGCAGCACAACGGTAATTGTAGTGTCTGTAAACTCCTGCTTTCCGTCTGCTGTAGGCAATATTCTGCTATAATTGGGTACCCTAAAACAGTTTTGCGTCTTAATATATGCTTCCAACTAACAGCATCATTACATAGAATTCTTTCGCAACCACAGCTATGGTAACAAGCACTAACCGAATTTCTGTATTTACAAAAACGGGAGGCTGAAAATAATACAGCCGAAAAGTTTCTTAACCCTCACCCTGAAGAAAGCCGAAGTAATAGCGCTTAGCTCTAAGGCAGCAGGAAAGGGCGCCAATCTGATTTCATCGGACTTGACAGCCGTAATGAAGATAAGCTCGCGGCGACAGACTTGCGACGAGCCGGTATTTCTGACTGTTGACGGTGCGGAAGCACAAAACACAATGGAAACGCGTGTAGCTGGATGAAAGCTCGATGCTACCGCTGCGGCAGGTTCGGTAACCTTGCAAAAAAGTGCCTTAGCGATGTCAGCAAGGAACGCCAGAAAATCCATGCTCAAAGCAGGTCAAGCCAAGCCTCAAATGTAACAGAGGAAACCTTGGATGACACGGCCGACAGCATGCACATCTCGACGACGGTCGTTGCTTGGGAAGCTCAGTTTTTTTTTATTCGAGAAGTGTGCCATCAGGCATAAGTTGAAAAGGAGAGGGGGGAAGGAATGAAGGGGGGGAAGCTCAGTCGGAACCTCCGATCGCCGACCGTTCACGTGGTGTGACAGCGAAATAGCGATGATTGTCGATACTGATTCAGCTGCGTGCGTTGTGCCTAGGCAGCTTTTTAAGCAGCACAAGAAACACTGGCCACCGTTGTCGTCATGCCACATAAAACTTTTCTGTTACCAAGGGACCTTGCCAGTACTGGGGCAGTTGGATATACCTGTCTCGTACAACGAGGCTAACGTCGAGGGCTCATTAATTGTTATCTACTGGTCAGGACCAAGCCTCTGCGGACGGGACATGATATCAAAACTCAGCAGCGCCGGGTCGTCAGTCCTCAACATCGCGGCGAAGCTGGGGGAGAGCTTCGGGAAGAACTGTGCATCAAGTGTGGACGGTGTGATCTCGGATTTTCAAGATGTTTTAAGCACAGAATTGGGCCTGATAGACGGACCACCAGTGCATCTGCAACTTGAAAAAGGAACCACACCAAAATTTTGTTAAGCCCGTTTTCTTCCATTTGCTTGGCGCGACAAGGTATCCAAAGAGATTGAAAGGCTTGAAACCATCGTAGTGTTGTCCCCTGTAACGCACGCAGAGTGGGCTACATGAATTGTGCTGGTACTGAAAAAGGGTGGCACCGTTCGTGTCTGCTCAGATTTCAAAATAACTCTAAACCCTGCATGCGAGCTGCAGCAATACCCGCTACCTGTTATTGATGACATTTTCGCGTCTTTGAATGGCGGCGACCAATTCAGCACGCTCGACCTGCGTGACGCCTATAATGAGATCTCTCTCGATGACCAGTCCAAGAAACTGTGCGTTATCAATACGCACTGCGGGTTGTTCTGCTACAACCGCTTGCTTTTCGGTATAGCTTCACCGCCTGCAATTTTTCAACGGAAAATCGACACTGTATTGCAAGGCATATCAGGTTCCCAGGTTTGTCTCGACGATTCACTGATATCGGAAAAACACGCCGGCAGCGATACGTTAAGGTTTGTGCTCCAGCATCTCCAAGAGCACGGGGTTAAGCTCAGACTGGACAAACGTAAATTTTGCCAGGCGTCGGTTTCCTACTTAGGTCACCGAATTGACCGTGAGGGTTTACATCCGACAGAGAAGCATATCGAAGCAATCATGCAAGCTCCTTGCCCGCAAAATGTGCAGGAGCTGCGCGCATTTTTGGGCATGATTAAATTTTACGCAAAGTTCATGCCGAATTTATCAGCCATCCTTGCACCTTTGTACAAGCTATTAGAGAAGAACATACGTTGGTTTTGGGAAACCGAGCACGAGGCAGCACTTATGCAAGCTAAATAAGGCCTTCGTCGGGCAGAAGTACTTGCCCCTTTCATTCCGGCTGCAGTCCTCAAGCTGGAGTGTGACGCGTCGCAAAATAGGATTGGCGCCGTGCTATTCCACACATACAGAAAAGTGAAAAATCCCATAGACTTCCGTTCGCGAACCTTAACGAAGGCTGAAAGGAATTACTCTCAACTCGAACGCTAAGCCCTTTCTCTTGTATTTGACAAAACAAAGTTCCGGGATTTTCTCGTAGTTCGAGAGTTCAGACTTATTACCGACCACCAACTTCTCCTGGGATTGCTGAGGGCAGATCGACCGACCCCATCGCTGGCAGTCGGTCGCATACAACGTTGGTGTCTGTTCCTTGGAGGTTTCCGTTAGAAGCTCCAGTACTCGCCGGGTAAGCAACTTCCGCATGCCGACGGCATGAGTCAACTGCCACAAACTGCGACAGAGTTGCAATCAGACGATCCCCCTGATTACATTCTTGCTCTAGCAGGATTCGAAGACAGAACCATCTCAGTTGATGAACTGAAACGATTAACTGCAATTGGCCCACAACCGAGAAAGGTTGCGCAGCGAACAAAGTATGGCTGGCCGTCGACCGCAAGATGTATAGATGATGCCAGTATTATTCCATTTTTCGATCAAATACAAGGACTGTTTTTGGCCCACGGACTGTTGTACTGGGGGCATCGCGTAATAGTGCCTAAACAAGCACGACATCGTGTTTTACACCTACAGCACGAAACACACCAGGCGTCTTCAGCTATGAAAGCAGTTGCCACATCATCATTTTGGTGGCCAGGATTGGAACGCGATATAGAACGACAAGCAGCAACATGTCAGAACTGAGTCCAAACCTTGCCCATGCCAGCCGCAGCACCGCCAGAGAGCTGGCCGACTCCTTGAGAACCGTGGTCCAGGATACATATTGATTCCACAGGGCCATTTGCGGGAAGCATGATTTTCGTTTAGTGGATACGCACAGCAAGTGGATTGAGGCAGTCCCTATGAAACAAGCTACTGCTACAACTACAGTTAATTGCTTGCGCGAGATATTCAGCAGGTTTGGCATTCCAAGGACTGTGGTCTCTGACAACGGAACTCAGTTCACCAGTCATGAATTCGCTACCTTCATGAAAAAGAATAATATAACGCATCTTCGAACGGCTGTGTTTCACCCACAGCCGAATCGGATGGCTGAAAGAGCAGTCAAAACGATATAGGATGGCGTCAAGGAGATGGTGGCCGGAAGATTAGATAACCACATTTCCAGACTGCTTTTTAAGTACAGAAGGACACCTAACAGCTCGGCAAGTCTCCTTCAGAGGCGCTTCTTGGTTATCCTCCCCGGTCTCGTCTGGACACATGCTTCCCTCCCATTGTTACAGATTCCGTCTCGGAGCCAGATGTAAGGTCACCACCTCTGCCTGGAGCTGCAGTGTATGCATGTAACTTTGCTGTAAGAGAACAATGGCTCCCTGGAGCAGTCGCACCTACTGGAGGGTCACTAATGGTCACCATACAGAAACCAGCAAGACCGGTCAGGCGTCACGTGAACCAGGTGCGTGTTCGACACACAACTCTCCCACGTGCGCAGGATCACGACCCAGCTGAAGACAACGCTATGCAAGAAGAGACGCCATTGCCGGTCTCGCACGACAAAGGAGTGGGGCGCGCGGTCCGTCGAGCAGGTATCCCACCTCTAGCGGCTACATCATCGGCACATTCGTCAACAGCGCAAGAAGAAAAAGGCCATCCGCAGTGGCTACAGCCGGAAGAAAATGCATCGGCGCAGCCACCATGCACGCCGGAGTTACTGCTACGTTCCCAGGGCCAGAAGAAGCCAATACAGCGGTTTATTATTAAGAGAAGAAAAATGTTGTAAACGCTCTGCCTAATCACTTTGACGAGCGCCAAGCGCACGTCTCTCACGCTTTCTCTCGTTCCTTCCTCGCCTCACCCTCGACCGGTCACGATATATAATACTCCTGTCACGCGGACAGTTTCAGTGGCCATCGAGTCGAGGGCCGTCAATATTCTCAACCGCCATCGTACTCGAAGGAGTTGTGCCGCTGCTACATGACAAATCTCAATGGCCATTGAATTGGTTCTCGTGTCTTACGCCAAGCTTGTGTGGCGCCACAATCGCACCTTTGGAGTTTGCAAAGATAACGAAAATATTTGATAAATGTATACTAAATGCTGAAATACACTCATAGGCGCATGTCGTTTAAAACCCTTTTATTTGAACGTACGCGACGGACAGATGCAGACATTGCTGTAGCCACTCTAATACAAGACGAGCCAAAACCAAGCCAGTCCAACTGCGTCGGAGCACTGCTTCGTCAGGCTTAACACCTGGGAAATCGCCTTGATATCTGAAAAACAAAAGCTATTTGTCTCTTGAAACTTTGTGCGAGGGTAATAATGGGCAAATCGAGGGCAAATACAACAGTTTACAACACGATTTTGCTTTGAGGGATTAGAGACGAAGCTGTTATCTCTGTGAAGCGGGGGGGGGGGGGGCAGGGCGCCGCCATATTTCAACGCTAAGTACGCAAGCAACGCAAAGACCGCAACGAAAAATTAATGCGCTTAATACGGTTGAAACCAGACTAGATACAATTTTAAAATTATTGTACAGACTGCTTGCATTAAAGGTTCAAGGAATAATGTTTTTTCATGCTTTTGTACCGAGAATGTATCGTGTACGAAGGTGCGCTTGGCGCTGCTCGAAGCAACGCTAGCAATCTTGGGCAGCGCACGAAAGCTCTCGAAATCTCGATGGAGTTACGCGCTACTCCGTTGACTCGATAGACTATTGACTCGACGGCCATTTATTCTGCCCATGTAGCAGCGCTGGATTGCCTTTGAGTCGATAGACTATCGGTTCGAGGGCCTTTGAAGTGCCCGTGTGACAGGGGTATTAGCTGGCTGATCGGTAGGAATAAAGGCTTCTCCATACCGAGCGTCTGTCTATGTTCCAGAGAAGCACGGCACGCGTAATGCGCGTATCCCAACAAACAGCATTGTTACATAGAAAGCTTTCGTAACAACAGCTACCGTAACAAGCACTAACCACATTTCTGTGTTTACAAGAAACGGGGTATGAAGATAATGCACCGGAAAGGTTTGTTACCCTCCACTTATATTAACATATTGTCACGAAGACGAGGAAGCTGGCAGTGGCGCGGGACGGACCGCCCGCGCTAGGCCAGCCACCATTAAAATCATGTCACTGCCATCGTTCATCTCGCCTCGATTATTCGACTGGTCGCCACGTAACATTTGGTGGAGGTTCTGGGTTTCGATCCCAGTACCTCTCGCCCCTCCCCCCCCCCCCCCCCCCGTATCTGTTTCACGGGAACCGCGAAGAAGAGACGACCAGCCGGCACATCAAACATTACGCAAGTGCCTTTATTTGTCACCGAATAAGATCCACAATGAGCACTCCTTGGCTAGCATGCGTAGGAGCGAAGCCAACACCGCAGTGGTGGGTAACCAGAGACGCGCGCGCTGACGGTGAGTGACAAAGGGAGAGAGAGATTTTATTTTTCAGCTCAGGTACGAACCTACTTGACACCCTTCTAATGGGCGCTATGTCGCTTGCGATGTGCCTTGACCGCTCGCACGGAAGTGCCTTCCTCGCATAGAGAATACTCGCTAGGATCAAATCGCCCATATAGTTCTGGAGTTGAATAATAGGTTTTGCACGCATGTCAGCTAGCGGATAAACTAACCAACGCTAACTCAGAGCAAAAACAAAAAACCCTTAAACACGTATTAGAGGTAACTGTAGACGAATATGAGGCCTGCTAACGTCTCCTGGTGATTCACTCTTTAGGTCCGCCTTTCAAATGAGCTGGTTAACGTTTTGTTTTTTCTATTCAAAAGAACAGGAATGCAGAAAAACGGATGCTATGGCAATGGCGGGCTACCGGAAATTTCCAAGCTGTTGCAGCGAGCGCTTTTTCATTGTTCCTGCTGGCGATTTTTATTTTCAGCACTGGAAGCTCTTCTTTTCAATCTTCTCTGCTCTTTTCGCAAAAACTTGCACTCTTCAAGGCATTGCCATGCATTCTAAGGTGTACATATTTCTCTAGGATAGCGCGGTGTTCAACGTGCGGTAAATGGAAGGAAATACTCACCACTCAGCGACTGTGATTTCACCAGCCTCCTAGATTTAGTCAGCTCGTAAAAGCATGAGTTCCAGGTCTCAATTTATAGGCACTGCGATGCAAATATTCCCTACAAAAGCAGCAAAAGAAAAACATTTGCTTTTCTCAGTCAACCATAGTTTTGTTTGCACTGGGGTAAGTATGGCTTTATCTTTCTGCTATTCATCATCGCCGTTACGACAATTTTGGAGCCCTGTTTTCATGAATAATGGAACAGGCAACAGTAGCGAGCACGCAGCACGATGCAGCTGCACGTTTCTCGAAAATCGCTCGCCACTTGTGCGGTTGAATGTAAGACCCACGTCGGCATTAACCAAAAGGGAGAAAAAACGTTTTGAACCTTGACTTTGTTTTCCTATGTCACTTGGTCCGACATGATTGCTTTTTAAAGCTCTGCTATTAAGAAGCAATGCAAAAGACGAGGGAAGAAAACGGCTCATCCAGTACTGTGTCCTGATTCCAGTTGCTCATAATTTGGAAGTGTCGATCGCCTATTGCACAGGAAATTATGCCATATTATTTTGAGCCAAGACATAACTTAATGTGCAGGCAATGACGAAAAGGGGGAATAAATATGGAGTGTTCCAGCGAAACGCACAATTATTTCTTTAAAAATTGACTTCTCGAGATACAAGTACCATCTTGATGCACAATTCGTGGCGGACGATCGAAATGATCATGCTATGTATTAAGTTGGTTTCCGCGTCTCTGATATAGGTTTGGTTATAGAGCTTAACGTGCCGAAGCTACTGAGGTTACGAAAGATGCCGTAGTAGAAAGCTCTGCATCATTTGGCCGTCTGGGGCTTCTTAACTTACACTGAAAACTAACAGTACACACGTCTCCAGCATTTCTTATAGTGAACTTTCTTATGCCACGTTAGGCACTTAACTCCAATTAGAGATTGGTGGCACCCCGTTAATTACAGCTATATCACAGTCTTTCTAGAGTTTACTCGTTGTGAACCTTTGTCGTAACGCTAGCTTTGTACGCCCCGGAACACACTACATCGCGGCGCTAGCCACCGTCTAAGGATAGTGAGCATGAAGATGGCCGGGAAGGTGACTGCCGTTGCCACTGAGATTAATCGTGACGGACTGACATTCAGTTTCGCTGTTCAGTCTGCATGTGGCGACTCAAGTGTTGCGCATTTGTGCGTAAGTACTCCAAAGGATGCCGAAGTATTGCTGTGAACCTGTCTTGGTTTCCAAGTACACAGGAATAGAGAGAAATTTCCTCTTCTCACGGTCTAGAACAGATCAAAAAGTTGCATCGCGCCATACCGTGACACGCAGAGAGAGGGATTTTGTGTTCAATTCTCGGCATGGTCTTCCTTGCCGGACAAGTGCGGCAATTAGTCCTCTGCAGGAATCCAGGCACTTTACGTCACGTTGCGACATGGGCGCAAGCACAGACTGTTTTGCGTGCGCAAGCACACAGTAAATTGTAAGCGCTTAACGTAGTTGAACCAAGTAGACGTGCGAAAGCATTTATTTAGCCTGATTTACTCATTATTTCACTTTGCTGGGTCATCGGCACCTCTGGCGGCATTATCAGACTCATGTAGAGTTCTCGTTGAGGCTAAGCTGATGGGATCTGTTCGCGCAGCAGATGCAAGTTGATGAAGACGACGGTGGGAAATGCACAGCGCAAGAGTGTGTTGCAGTTTAGCATGAAGCGTCATCGGCGGCGGCGATAGCGTAGTGCGCTCGTGCAGTGGACAGCGAAGCTCATCTGTTCGCGACCCCGCGGGCGCGGAACACAGTCGCTGCAATATTTATTTCTTTACCTATTTTGTTATTCATGACCTGGGCTTCGTCAATTATTTGGCTTTTCTAGCCTTGGTTGTGAATGAAACCGTTCGCTCTAAAAACTACCGCACACAGAGAGCAGACTCGCACACTAAAAGTACTTGCGAGCGCCGGCAAGCGCTCATAGACGGCAGGCCACAAACGAGCCGTCGCACAGAAAAAACGACGCTTAACAAAGAAAGACACCCTGTTTGGTACAAAAGAATAAAAAGCCGTGTTTTAATTAAACTGAAACCGAGAAAGTTAAATTCTTGGTACCTGGCATCTAAAAGAGTACAAAAAAAAAAAGACCTAGAGTTCGAATTCGCTTATGCCGTCGTTGTTCAGGCGTCAACCGTTACGGCGTTGGTGTGCGTCGCAATAGCAGAACTTCTTGCTGGGCGAGTTTGTGCATAGCTTTATTGGTATGTCGTTGCTCACACGAAAAGACGTGCACGGGAATGAGCAGAAGATGACAGATATTACGCTCTATCTGTTGTCTTCTGCTCTTTCCTTTTTACGTCTTTTCGTGTGCGCAACGCTATCCCAAGAATGTAAGAGCAGAAATAGACGGCGAGGAAGGTCGCTATCACAGCTGCGCTTGCGATCTCTTGCTGAAGATGCGAAAGAAGACAACAGGTGTTGTGCAAGGCCAGCTGAGCCCCTTACGAGCCGTGCCCACTAAGCCCGTGTCAAGAGTAGCCTGTAGCGGGCGGGCAGGGGCGCCTACTTTCTCATGGCGGTCGATATTATTCACTGCCCGTCAGCGCACGCGGTTTCATACACACTGCTTCGTTTCCTCCTACATAATTTACGTTTTATCCCGTCACCTTTTTTTCGCATTGTTATTCCTTTACCTCCTTTCTGCATTATCTCTTTTTTTCTTGAAAGTCGCAAAATGACCACTTAAGAAAAATCTAAGGCTTCAGTTCTGTATTATCTATACCGTATCACCGCAAAATTCTGAATTTCATCGCCCCACCTATTTTTCTGCCGCCACCTGCTGGGCTTTCCTTTCCTTGGATCCCATTCAGTTATTCTTAACGACTATTCAGCCGCAAGATGGCGAGCAGTTATGTTTAATCAAGCTTACAGACTGACGACGAGGATGCAAGAATCACGCGCCGAGTTGTTTTCTGCCTGGCTCTGTCTATTAGAGATTCTAAGTAGATCCGCTAATGCAACGCCCAAATTAAGCACCGCCAGCTTGAGAGACACGGAATTACGTCAACAAGCTTATTTAGCTGCCTCTACCGATTGTTGCTGTGGCGGGGCGTGGTGTTAACGTTTTGTTTTTTTTCTATTCAATTGAACAGTAATGCAGAAAAACGGATGCTGTGGCAATGGCGGGCTACTGGACATTTTCAAGTTGTTGCAGTGAGCGCTTTTCGATTTTTCCTGCTGGCGATTTTTATTTTCAGCACTGGAAGCTCTTCTTTTCAATCTTTCTGCTCTTTTCGCAAAAACTTGCACTCTTCAAGGCATTGCCATGCATTCTGAGGTGTATATATTTCTCCAGGATAGCTCAGCGTTCAAGGCGTGGTAAATGGAAGGAAATAGGCACCACTCAGCGGGTGTAAGTTCACCAGTCTCTTAGGTTTCTCCTTCAGCTCGTAAAAGCACGAGTTACAGAGCTCATTTTATAGGCAGTACGGAGCAAATATTCGCTGTAAAAGCAGCATAAGAAAAACATTTGCTGTTTTCTGCCAACCATAGTTTCCTTTGCACTGGGGTAAGTATGGCTTTATCTTTCTGCCATTCTTCATCGTTGGTAGCAGGAGGTTGGAGCCTTGATCTCATGAATAATAGAACAGGCAGTAGTAGCGAGCGCGTTCATCAATATGCAGCTGCACATTTCTGTAAATCGCTCGCCACTTTTGCGGTTGAATGTAATACCCACGTCGGCATTAACCTAACGGAAGAACTTCTTCTCGAACCTCAACTGTGTTGTCGAAGGAAACTTGGTCCGACATGATTGCTTTTTAAGGTTTTGCTTTTGAGGAACAATACAAAAGACGAGGGACGAAAACGGCTTATCCAGTACTGTGTCCACTTTCCAGTTTCTCATGGTTTTGGAAGTGTCTATCGCCTTTTGCGCAGGTAAATATGCCATATTAGTGTGAGCGACGACATAACTTAATGTGCAGGCAATCACGAAAAGCAGGAATTAATACGGAGTGTTCCAGGGAAGCCCAGAATCATTTATTAAAAAATAGACTTCTCGAAACACAAGTACCATCCAGCTGCACACTTCCTGGCCGACAATCGAAGTGAGCTTGCTATGTCTTATACTGGTTGCCGCATTTATAATGGGTTTAGGTTATAGGACTTAACGTTGCGAAGCTACTGAGGCTACGAGGGGTGCCGTAGTAGAACGCTCCAGGTAAATTGACCGTCTGGGGCTCCTTAACTTACACTGCCATCTAACAGTACACACGTCTCCAACATTTCTTATAGTGAACTTTCTGATGTCACGTTAGGCACTTAACTATGATTAGAGATTTGTGGCTGCCCGTTACTAATAGCTTTATCACAGCCCTTTTTTACGTTTACTGGTTGTGAATCTTTGTCGTAACGCTAGCTTTGTAGGCCGCCGGAAGGCACCACAACGCGGCGCTAGCCATCGCCTAAGGGCACTGTGCGTGAAAATGGCAAGGAAGGTCACTGCGGTTGCCACTGAGTTCAATAGTGATGGACTGACATTCAGTTTTGCTGTTCAGTCTGCATGTGGCGACTCAAGTGTTGCGCATTTGCGCGTAAGTGCCGCAAAGAATGCCGAATTCTTGCTGTGAACCGGTCTAGGTTTCCAAGTACGAAGGAATAGAGAAAAATTACCTCTTCTCACTGTCTAGAACAGCTCAAAAAGTTGCACCGCTCTATACCATGATCCGCGGAGGGAGGAATTTTGTCTTCAATTCATGGTGTGGCCTTCCTTGGCAGAGAACTGCTGTCTAGTCCATGTTACCCTTGTATTAATGACCTTTCTGCAGGGATGCAGGCACGCTACGATACACTGCGACATGGGCGCAAGCACGCATAAGCATAAGCAGATAAATATTTTGTGTGCGCGAGCACACAAAAAAATGTACGTGCTTAACGTATTTAACCCCAGTAGACGTGCGCAAGCATTTATTTAGCCTGATTTACTCATGCTTTTGCTTTGCTGTGCATCGGCACATCTGGCGGCAATATCAGACTCATGTTGAGCTCTCATTGAGGCTATGCTGATCGGATCTTTTCGGGCAGCAGATGCAAGTTGATGAAGACGACGATGGGAAATGCACAGCGAGAGAGTGTGTTGCAGTTTAGCATCATCGAATATCAGCATCTTCTGCATCCTTGGAGTAGCAAAGACTGGCGCTCACGCAGACTAGAGGTCTCTTTCACGCGCTTGCGTTGCCGGGTTCCCCTTCTAAATTTCTACCTTCACTGATCTGGCCTGGCAGCTTCCCCTCTGTCCCCTTTTTGTGCCGAACCTGAGACAATAGATCACTTCCTGCTGTTCTGCCGCCGCCTTTCTCATTTGGGGAAGCGTCTTTTGCAAATTCCATTTCATCAACTGGGCTTGCTTGTGTCCTCCGCGGTTGTTCTTTCCATTGGCGCTTCTTTGCTTGTACGAAGCGACAGGAGTGTGCGCTCTGCTGTGCAAAATTTTCTTCAAGAATCGCAACGACTCCCATTCTAACTTCTTTTTCCCGCCCTCAGTCAGTACGACATTGCAACATTACAGGCATTGTGTACTATCATGCACATTAAGCAACTGTCCCGTCTTCGATCTCCAAGTTAACTGGACCCCTTTCCTTCCCTCTTCCAATCTATCAGACTACATACTATTGCCACTCATTTTCCCGTCAAAACTTTCCTGTATCCAGCAATTAACCACCTGTGTCTTGACCACTCCCCCGTAGTGGGTATGTGCCAGCAACGTCTGAGGCCTTCCTTCCTTCCTTCCAGTTTAGCATGAAGCGTCATCGGCGGCGGCGATAGCGTAGTGCGCTCGTGCAGTGGACAGCGAAGCTCATCTGTTCGCGACCCCGCGGGCGCGGAACACAGTCGCTGCAATATTTATTTCTTTACCTATTTTGTTATTCATGGTCTGGGATTCGTCAATTATTTGGCTTTTCTAGCCTTGGTTGTGAAGTAAACCGTTCACTCTAAAAACTACCGCACACAGAGAGCAGACTCGCACACTAAATGTACTTGCGAGCGCCGGCAAGCGCTCATAGACGGCAGGCCACAAACGAGCCGTCGAACAGAAAAAACGACGCTTAACAAAGAAAGACACCCTGCTTGGTACAAAAGAATAAATAGCCGTGTTTTAATTAAACTGAAACCGAGAGAGTAAATTCTTGGTACCTGGCATCTAAAAGAGTACAAAAAAAAAAGACCTAGAGTTCGAATTCGCTTATGCCGTCGTTGTTCAGGCGTCAACCGTTACGGCGTTGGTGTGCGTCGCAATAGCAGAACTTCTTGCTGGGCGAGTTTGTGCATAGCTTTATTGGTATGTCGTTGCTCACACGAAAAGACGTGCACGGGAATGAGCAGAAGATGACAGATGTTGTGTTCTATCTGTTATCTTCTGCTCTTTCCTTTTTAGGTCTTTTCGTGTGCGCAACGCTTTCCCAAGAATGTAAGTGCAGAAATAGACGGCGAGAAAGGTCGCTATCACAGCTGCGCTTGCGATCTCTTGCTGAAGATGCGAAAGAAGACAACAGGTGTTGTGCAAGACCGGCTGAGCCACCTACGAGCCGTGCTCCCTAAGCCCGTGGCGAGAGTACCCTGTATAGCGGACGGGCAGGAGCGCCTACTTTCTCGTGCCGTTCGATATCATCCACTGCACGTCAGCGCACGCCCTTTTGTGCACACTGCTTCGTTTTCTCTTACGTAATTTACTTGTTATCGCGTGACCTTCTCTTCTCATTGTTTTTACCTCCTTGCTGCATTGATTTTTTTCGTCATCTTTAAAGTCGCAAGTGACCATTTTAGAAAAATCGAAGTCTGCAGCTCTTTATTATTTAGACAAATTCCATGTATAAGCGTCAACTGCAGCCTTTCGGCTGTGGTTGATTCGTTAGCGTGCCAGCCTAGCACTTAGAGCGTGGGTTACTATTGCGCTGGAACCTAATTTTCCTCTGTTGATTTCATTCTGGCGAGTTTTCTGGCAGGCTTGACGGACGGCGGCAAAACGCACTGACAAAGATTTTCAGAAAAGGGAGGTGATAATTCCTTCCTGCACAAACACATATCGACGTAAGTGACAGGGTTCGTGTTCAAGAATGGGGTTGCCAAAATGTCTCTGCCGCATTGCAGCGCGAGATTCCGGAGCTGAACTCGGATGTCGTAGCGTAGTTATTCGACGGCCTGCCGACGTATTTTTCTAACCCTAAATGGGCACTTTGCCTAATAACACAACGAAAACAAGAAAAGCGCCGCAGAACGCCATCAGCTGACCATAGCGCGATGAATACTGTCGATCTTATGCAAGAGCCGCTCAGATGCAGTTGTTATTGCTTAGTGTTGCGAAGGAAGGAAAGAATTCAGGGGGTCACTTTGTTGACCCTAATGTGTGGTGAGGCGAAAGCCATTAACGCTGTACTGCTGCTTGTGTCACTGATGTGAGATTAAGATCTTAATTAAATACACAATTGTTTGTGAATGTTAAAAGCTGGAGACACCGGAAGGTATCCGTCTGATTAGACGCCTTTCTGCTGACACTCTCTGGTGTCCTAGACAAGGAGTAATACATGTGCGTTGGCAGGAAGTATGGCGTAGTCCAATAAAGAAAAAAAAAGTATAGCATACTCGTTAGCACGCTCAGCTGCGGAACGGAAGGATGGTGGTTCGAATCCCATCGTGCACATAAAATTTTTCCTATTGAGTTGAAGACCCTAACGGGTGGAGGGATGGCAGGACGGACGGCTGGACGGACGCGAGCACGAGCATTTAAAAGCTTTCGCCTTATTAGCAGGGCTGCGCACGTCACACCTACGGAGCGGACGTAATCACGGAGGTTTTATGCAGAAGCGCTCACGTGTCTTTCATGCAATAGGTCAACTACTGCGGCACACGGTACCCCTAAGAGTGCCGAACAATCCCGAGTCCAACGCCAAAAAGCAGTCAGGGATGCTGATAAAGAAACGACAGCCTATGATAACGTTGCAAAGTTGTTGCATACACGCTATGCAGCATTTTATGGCCTCCTGAAATGCGATATTCTGTGAATATTCAGAAGTAAAGAACATGTGCTTGAAGTCCAGAACAGTAATGTATCGAACTCTATCACTTAGCAATGATCTACCACAAAAATGGTTTGTGTTCAGCGCACATATCGTGAAACATAAAGGGAGAGACGGTTTGCTTCCAAACATTCACTTTATGACTTCTTTACTGTTGAATAAATAATCGCGTGCACTGAAAATATATCTGATATACGGATATTTCTCAAATATTCGACTTAACTCAGTTGGTACCTTGCATAATATATAACGCTTGCAGCGAATAGATATTTGCACTCGTATTACGAAGTCCATGAGTGGATAAATTAACCAGCAGAAGCAGTTGGATAAAACTTTGCGCATTACTGATCAGCTGAAAATTTTCCTTCCTGAGCGCTTGTAAAATGCCTCACGTATCAATGAGCACGCGATAGAAACAGCGCAAAGTGTTAAAAAAAGCCTTGTGTTACTTGAGGGACGTCGGTCATCTATCCTTCAGATTCTACCCCACATATCGCTTCAAAATACGCGCCTTTCAAAAAAAAAAGAAACTGCTGACATCTGCGTTCACGGTTGGTGACCAATGCGCTTGCGTGCCGCAAAAAGCTATGCCACATTTGGGTGTTGATTCCTTGCGTTCGCGTTCGCCACATCGCCAGTGAAGCAAAATTTTCACCCTCGAGCTTCGAACACCTCCTTCATAATTTACACTATTTTATATGAAAACTTGACCTTCTCACTCTACAAAGGGCATGAGTGTGGAGGAGCCAGCTGCAGCTGTCGGAAATCGCATTTGAGCGTGACCGCTGCCGCATCGAGTTAAAATCGGGAGTACGATAAAAGGCGAAACGTTGACAATGTGTTGAAGAAAGATGGAAGAAACATCAGTTTCTGATGCGGCTATATCGGACAGCTGAAAGAGCATGCGTCTGTTCTCGCCATAATTTTGAATTTTCCGCTAATTACAACTGAAAGCGGCAGACTGCATGGTTTCATTCGATGTGGCCTTACTTTTTTCAGCATTCCTCTGCCCTCTGCCGCTGCCGCAGCAAAACAAGCCCGCGAGGTGGGCACTGAAGTCGGCGCCAGGGCAAGCCTGTACTTGGGGGAACTCTGCCGGCTGTTTCAGTTTTGTCTGAATAGCACATCTTTCCCCTTCAATGAGGCATTCTACACACAAATCAGCGGCCCTGACACACGTGTCGCGATCGTTGTGACAGCTGCGAACTTGGCGATGGAGGCCATTCAAGAAAAATCACTGCAGTCACTTCAAAAAACCTAAAGTTTTCTTACGCTACATTGACGACTGCGTTTTCATCCTAAAGAATCGAAGGTGGAAAACTTCCTTGCAGGTCTGTTTTGGGCGAAGCCCTCGATCCAATTCACAGTGGAACGAGAAAAGAGCAATACCTTGCCATTCCTTGACGCCCTTTAAGTTGTGGCATAAAGTCTAATGGGTATAAGAAACCAACTCAAACCGGTCGCTAGTTAAATTGTAAATACATTAACTGTAAACCACAAGGCATCCGTCATTTCCCCTCTTCTAATTAGAGCTAAGTTCACCTGCTCCTCTGAAGCGTAAAGAAAAGAGGAAGAATACACTGTGTTCTCCGATCTGCAGAAGAAAAGCTACACACGGAGGTTTATTGAAAGCGTTTCCCGTCATCAGGCACGATAATAAAGAGCCCAGTCATTACAGAAGTAACGAACAGCGCTCGTAATATCCTTCCATACGTGAGCGGTGCCAGCGTGGCATTGGACGCATTCTACGATAACACGGAGTCTGCGTGTCTCGCAAACCCGTTTCAACGGTCAGCCGCATTCTACCACGACCCAAAGACCGCGTTTCCTGTAAAGAACAACCGGGCGTCATTTATTACTTTTCATGCTGCAAGTTCCCGGCCTCATACATCGGCGAGACAAAATACCTCGATGAGAGAATCAGGAACACAAGAATTACGTCCGGTCAATGAATTAGGACTGCAGTCCTCTCGCCGACTGCAGAATAACCTCGGAAGAGGTGAGTGTTTTGGCCGTGGAGATTAATCCGTTCAAGGGGCGTCAGGTGTACTAATGGCACTTACGGCTCACTAAGGCGATGGTGAATACAACACCGGGAGCGCTCCCCTCCGCGTTTGTTAACGGACTTCGCGACGTGCTTTCGAACGGAAAGCGAAGGCCGCTCCCTGCTGCTGCTGGCTCGCATTTCAGTGACCCCCGAAGAATGAACCGAGTTGGTCTCAAAAGGTTGGGTTGAAAATAATTTTTTGGTTGCTTTCGTGTACTTTTAACTTTCGTTAAAATATTTATGCCTAGTTAATCTACTAATATCTCCTCTCTGCTATTGCTTACGTCTATGCCAAAGTCGCCTACTGCCTGGTCTACAGCATGCTTCTTGCCTACCTTGTCATTGAACTCGCCCATCAGTACAGTGTACTGTGTTTTTTCTTTGCTCACTGCCTATTCCAAGTCTCCATAGACAATTTCTACGATCTGGTCATCATGGCTGGATGTACGCGTGTAGGCTTGTACTACATTTAGTTTGTACTTCTTATTTACCGTGATTACGATGACTGCCATCATCTCGTTAATACTACAGTATTCCTCCACATTGCGAACTATGACCTTGTTGATGGGAAATCCCGCACCTGGTTCGCGTCTGTAATCCTATCTTATCTAGCTCGATCACTATAACTGCCATCCTCTCGCTGCTACTATAAAATTCATCCACGTTGCGAGTTATGTCCTCGTTCATGGGAAATCCCACACTTAGCTTCTGTAAGCCTATTCACGAGCATAGCACGTTCTCGCCCTTTACCACTGCATAGGCCTCATCTGTCCTCCTAATATCACTAAGCCCTATGTCATCCGACTTGATACCTGCTACTTCCTCCAGCAGCAATGCTAGACTAGCCTCACTGCTTAAGAATTTAGCGTTAAGCGTTGCCAAGTTCAGATTCCGATGGCGGTATGTTCGAAGCCAGAGACACTTAGCCGCCTGCGCTGGTCACAGTCTGACTGCCGCCTAGGTCAGATGCTGCGCAGCTTCTGGGTACTGAAGGCCGAGAGTAATGTGACGTTAATGAGCGCATAAAAAAATAACGACGATATAGAAGCTGGTTTCGCGTTTTAAAAAACTCTTTTCTACCTACACCACTGGAATGAGTGTAATGTCCATCGTCATTTTATAAATAACGACACTATCCAGCTTAAACAGCCGGCATAATAGGCTTAAGAGAAATGATGTCTTTTATGTGTTAAATTCTTGCAAAAATTTTGTTTGAACTGTGGCATGCGTGCAATTTGTTTACCTGAAGGATATCAAGTTGTATTGTGTTAGTAGAACGAAATATCTTGCATCATCAGTGAACAACAAATACGCGATCGCAAAAGCGCATGGATAGTAGTCTTCCTCGGTTTTCATAACTAAAGCTCTCCAAGGTATCTGACAGATTTTGTGCCGCAGTTAGCAAAACGATAACTGGGAAGATGCAACACAGTATGTAAAGCAGGGTTTTTACAACTAACCGCAGTTCTGATGGCCTTTTAAGAGTCAACAATTAAGCACGTGAGACAAATACTCTTAAACACTGCTGAAGCTCACGTAGCCGCCCGGAGCAGCGGATTGTTCAAGTCGGATATAACCCATGTGGAAACAATCAGATCCCTACTTAATAATGGCATAAAGCTTGCTAGGAGCGTGTACCAACGTTTAGCTTATTGTCGTAGGTGTGCGAACATTCCTTGGCGCATTTTAAAAGATACAAATGATAACCTTATATATATATATATATATATATATATATATATATATATATATATATATATATATATATATATATATATATATATAATAAACGCTTATGTTTCTATGCAATGCAAACTTTTCCCAGGTATAGTTGCACTTTTCAAGTAAAGCACATGGCTCATTCTGTTGTGGTGATATTTACGAGCATAGACAACACGTTTTTCGGACTAAAATGCATCAATTGTGTGAGCTGTTGTGCCTAATTTGTGACAGCACTTGAAACTGTGAACCCCATTGGAAAAGCAAATTGACTGGAAAGGTTCTCCTGGGCCTTTTACTTTCAAAGAATAAAAAATAACATGAGCAAAAAGCATATAGCGAAGCAGCATGCTTCAACCCTAAGCTAAAAACGGGGCATATGGCCAGAAGAGCACCACTAAATCAAGAACATAATTACAGCAGAGTGAAAAGTCTCCGCGATGAAAAAATAGCGGAGGGGCAGCGTAAAACCTGAACAAAGCAGCACAACGCCGAGCGGCGCTCAAAAAAGAAGTGCACAGTGTGAGATGACGAGTACCTAATAAATCGTTAAGAGCTCGAAATAACTGTTAGATGTTGCGAGAAGAAAAAGAGCCTTATGATGTAGCTACCTTTTGAACGCGAATGCTTAGATATAAATCCAGTCATTTGATTTTATTATGAACGATCGCTTTTTATTTAAATATTGCCTAAAATTCAGTAAAGCGGTCGAAATAACTGTCCGTTCTTGTTGAAGGAAAAGAAAAGCCGGAATATGTGGATTTCTGTACGAACCGGAATGCACATACTGCCTCTCATTCAATAATGGAAGCAGTATTGACTAGGACGAGTTTTTAGTTACTGTACACAAAAAGTGATCGCAGCAACCGGCATAAAGTGTTCATGTGCATTTCGCCAATTCTCATTAGAGACGCCCCGTAAGGTGCACAATGAACGCACATGGCAATGACGACCGAAAACCGCGATACACAGGGTGGACGGTCAATGAGGAGAACGCCTTGAAACAATTGAGAAAGTAACGCGACCTTATCTCGGCAGTGCACAAATGTTTCATCAATAACGCATCCCTGTGTCGCAGTCAGAATAATCAGTGTGCTGGTGTAGCTAGAGCCAAAAATTTTAGAATACATGCATCTGTATGGAGGCTGAGGCTGAGGCGGAGGCTGCGCGCGTCCGGCCGGCCGGGCATTCGGCGGCTGCTTTGCCAGGGCGACGGGAGGGGAGCTAGCAGGGTGCGCTTTCCAGTCTTCTCTAGTGTCACGTGACTATCCCCTTCTCTTTCTGCTCGTTCGGGTCCTCCCTCAGCGCCTCCTCTCTCCACATTCCAAGACAACCGCAGCGAGAAAACGCGCGCAGTGTGAGCGTCATTCTGAGGAGCTGCGAGGCAGCGTCGACGTTGACGCTGTGCCGGCGCGGGAAGCTTCCCGCTAGTGTGAGCGCGCCTTTACTCATCACGGTTCCAGATTTCGTGGGGTCTGCTACCACCTTGATCCCAGACCCATCTGTGGCAGCATCTACTCGTCACGTTTCCAGATTTCGTGAGGTCTCCTACCACCCTGGGATTAAAGCGCCATCTGTGGCTGCAACTAGAACAGCACATCTCGCATTGAGACTTGTAGCGCCATCTAGAATAGCACTGTAGAAACAACCAGCTGCCGCGTGCCAATGATGAGGGCACGGTCCAATATGGTGGATAGAGGTGGAATCCTGCTAGTATTACGCCAGGGGACAAATTCGCGGCATACTTTCGGTTTCTCAAATCTATGATGGCGGCCATTAAATTTGGTTGTGCGCTCTCATTCCATAATGATAGAATGGCTTCCCTGTCGTAATGTGCCTGGAAGCCACATTGCAGTATGGTGGCTGCGAAGCTTTCAAATAATTGGCATTTTGTGGTTGTATGTCCTAAAAGAGGCAGACGTGGCAGTGATCGTAAATGTGTTCTGTTATTTATTCTCAATCGGAAAGGAGTTTCAGTTTGCCTAATATGCTGCACACGGCACACACCGCACTCTTGAAGGTAGACAACGTTGCTGGTGTCACATTTGAAGTCCTCTGGGATTTTGAATGATAAAGACAACGCTGTGCTGCGAACTTCTGTGACCGTGTTGATCATCGGACAGACCTTAAAGCGCGGTTTATTGCTAGGGGTACTCCCTGAGGCTTTACCGTTGTGTAGTTTCAGGATATTTCTTGCCCCCCGTTATACGAAACGCGGTGGTTCGGGAAGCAGGCACTTCATTTCGCCATTCTGAAGGGGAATGTTATGATTGTTCTTGAGCATAGCATTAACATCCGGTGCTGAAGGCGGGCAGGTTAATACCAGATTGGTCGGGAAATTTGCCTTCGCAGGCTTGGTACTATACATGATTGAACGGTAGTGCTGTGCTGCAGGTTTTTTGAATCCATCGTCGATGATTGGCTTCGGGTAGCGCAGTCATACCAGACTTTTGCGGAGTGTCTCGCAGAAGTAAAGTCAACTTCAAGAGAGCATATGCGTTTAAATCTTAGAGCCTGGCTTTATAGCATTCCTTTCTTGCAATGTTTTACGTGGCTTATCATTTAAACATCGGTTCGGTTCACCCACAAGATTAACTTAAGAAATAGAAAGGATGGGAACCTTGTCGTCCATTGCTGGGACTGCAAGTGTGAACATTGTTTTCAAAGTACAGTGATAATTGATCGAAACCGAGACCAGACAACTCGAGAAATTATCAAGACAAAAGCAATATATGAGTGTACATACGCATGCGTGATCAGCACGTCGCGAAAAAGAAAGGGCATTGATGGGATGGGGGAAGTTAAAGGGGCTGCGAAGAGGGCTCGAATAAAGTGGCGGCATGCCAGGGATGTTGAAGCACGCCGCTTCACGAATGGTGTCCAGAAAGAATTTTTTAATTGCGCTTTGTAGAAGCTGTGATATCTGTAGTTAAAATTTGAATCTCAGCGTCTTGGTGCCTTTCCCTCTCCTCTCGTAAATTTTGCACCCTGGAAGGTAGGCGCTCCTTCGCCGACCCCCCTCTTGGAGCGGAGCTTCGCGACCCGCCGGAGCTAAGCGGCTTATTGGTCGCGGCCACGGTAGCTGTCTGACGTCTGAAAGGATCTAGCCAATGGCCACATCTCACCTTGTCTACGCAGATGCGGGGTACGGAGGAGGGTGCGAGCATGAAAAAGTCGCCGGGAAGGGCTCGCCAACTTTGACGCGTGATTGTGGGTCGTCTGCTGCGTGTACAAGAGTATTATTTTTCTCTGGTTTTCATGGCAACACAGCGCAGTGATTAAGATGGTTAATGTGCTCTCCTCGGAAGGCGTTTCAGAGCCCCTTTAAGGGTACTAAGGAACATGCGACGGGACTCATTGTCGACTGTTTAGTCTGCACTGTATATATTTAGTATAGCTTCATGAGTAAAATTCTGTTGTCCGCTCAGCGCATTGAGTGTGCGTCTCACCTTTCTGTCTTTGTCTTGATGCGCTGGTTTTGATAAATGCATGACCAAGTAATACCCCTGTCACATGGGCATTGCAAATGCCTTTGATAATCAGGTCCTTATATCCAAATGCGTAAGGAGTGCAGCTACACGGCACAAATATTGCGCCTTTGCCGCTAAGGGCATTGGAGGCGAAGGCACCCGTCCGAGACCTTTAGAGCCAACAGGCGCCGCCTTCGAGAAGTCCGTACACAACACTCGCGAAACACAGGCCGAGTGTCCTCATATAATAGTCTCTTCGTAAGTGCCCGACTTCAACACATGACATCCCGCTCACCGAGCGACGGTTGAGTCGGAACATTCACGCCTTGTCCGGGCTGGCATGGTTGCGCCACTTGACCTGCCACAAAAGCTGACCGTTGGGCTCTCGCTGCAACAATATCGGGCCATGGAAGGGTGACTTCCATGGAGGCTTAGGGGGCGGAGATGGCACAAAACCCATTCGATCCAGTTTGGCGGTGATTGGCAGACTGCCATTCCTGATGCTCAACTGATCCTGATTACCGCCGAAAAACGCGCCGCGACTGCAGGATTTCTGTGTACCGCATTTCAGCATTTGTGCTGAGACACTCTGTGCTACAAACTCTGTCGCCGAATCGGCCAACTCTTCAAGGTCATTGCGTCTGACTGTGGAATTGCTGCCGCTGTACTTCAGAACAAACGCTCCATTGGCGGGCAATAAGTTACCCAAGCTCTCCATGAGGACCTCATCTTTAGCACACCTGGTCTCACTCGATTGGTGAGCATCTTCTCTCATCAGCACTAGCTCAAAATTAGATCTGTCCGGAAGCAACCGCTGCAACTGTGTTTTTAGCCGCTCTGAAAGTGCACTGTATCTACCGTTCGTGTTTTGGCATCTCTCCTCTCTCCTCATTTCACTCTCAGTACTCTTCAATAGATCAATCTGGAGCGCTGATTTCCCTGACAGTTGTTTTTCAATCTGAATTGATAGGGCCTCTGAGGATTCTGCTATCTTGATCTCAGGGACCTCTAAGTTATTCTGGCCTAGTGCCTCAGTCACATTTTCAGGGAAATTGTTGTGAATCTCTCCAGTGCTCCGAGCATCAGGGCCTAGGTCTGCATGGTCTCTGTGCTTTAACTCGGACGTAGTGTAATCCTGCCAGCCGCCCATATACCTCAGCTGAAGCTTTATTAGCTGTTCTTTTTCATTTCGCTCAACCTGTCGCATTCGCTCCCGGAAATTCCATTCAAGGCGACGAATAGTATACCGCCGTGCTTCTGATAGGGTAACACCTCGGAGAGTTTTCCATTCGAGGACAAACTCATTACTGAAGGCGCTCTCATGACTGAAATGCCCGTTCACGACAGTGAACATTTCCTGCACCTGTGAATCTGTTCCTTTTCCTTCGTTCCGGCTCTCTGCTTCCGCCAAAGATTTAGGTAGTTCGCTATTAACTGCACACACACTCTGAGCTTCAGGGCCTAGGTCTGCATCATCTCTGCGCTTTCCATCGGACGCATTGCCGTGCTGCCCGCCGCCCGCATTAATCAGCTCGAGCATTTTTAGCTGTTCCTGCTCCTGCCTTTCAATCTGTCTCATCCGCTCCTGAAATTTCAACTCAAGGCGGCGAATAGTCATTTGTCCTGCCTCTGGGAGAACACCTTGAAGCATTTTAAATTCAAGGCCGAATTTAGAGCTGAAGGAGTTCTTAAGACTGAAACTTTCCTCCATGCTGGTCACGTGTTCCACACCTGTACCCTAAGCATTCAGAGTAGCAACCATGCCAACCTTGGCAAAACGCAAGAAATCCCACTCACCCGGCGCAGATCTTCTGATGTCTGCCGCCCAGAGCCCGGATGGTGCGTCCGCTCTACTAGCTTCGGTAGCAGCCGAGGTGGAGTCGTCCCTTGAGAGCTCCTCGCTGCTCCGTGTCGGATGGCCTGTGGTTGTCACTGCGATGCCTGCCCTTGGTGATGAGATGTGCCGAATCCTGTCGTGCTGCGCCAGTAGAATTTCAAAAGGTCGTTTGTTTCTTCGAGGATGGTTCACAAACCCTTCCTCTAGTGTCGTTCGGCTTGGAAGATGGACAGGAAGCGAGCTTGTAGATGATGACAGCAGAGCACATATTTACAACATACTTATACAGAGAGTTAAACTGGAAAAAGCAGAACTGAATTTACACAAGAACAAACTTTGCGCTACTTTACTCATCGACCCGGCAGGTTAGAGCCTAAGTAGCATCACGTTACATGTTAAGCATGGAGCCCCAGCTCAGACTGGACTGTATCCGTTTACATGCGCTTTTAAGCACTTGATTAACGAAGGACTAAGGGCGGTTATTTTCAGTGGCCCGCCAGAAGCATCACTTCTCCAATAAAAAATAACATGAGAGATCGGGGGCTTAGCCTCGAACCCAGAGTCTTGTTAACAACACAAACTAAATAAAAAACAAATGCGCCACCACTCTCTCTCAAGTGAGAGTATCCACACCCTCTCCCTTCTGAGCTAATCCTTGCCTCAGACATGCATACCGCCACCCACCATCGGTCCGCGTCGCCCGTCAGCAACAGAGGAGGGGGCGAAAGGGCCCACGATGCTGCCGCGCTACCGACGGCGGGACACAGCTAATAAGCATGAAGGGGTTTGTCTGTCGCTCCGGGAAACCAGATTAACGATCGCCCCTGTCTTCCCACATTCTTGGTGAGCACTGCCTGTCCGCCATGACAGGTGTCTGTCACGGCCCTCCTGGGAATACGCTTTTGTTCACGAGGCCCGGCGGGACGCTGCGGTTGCCTTCCCGGCGAAGCCCATGTCGTTAGGGGGGGGGGTCCGTGCGTGAAGCGACCGTACCGTTTTCGTTCCCCGTACGCACTCGGGGGCTCTCGCTTATACCGGGGAGACGTTTCCATGTGTGCAGGCGTCCCGCAGGGTCCGAGCGTTGCTGCTGAGCAAAAGAGATGGGGCTGACGGGTCCCAGGAAGGCGTCCTCATCGTCGTCCGGCGGCGGTGCATCTACAGGGGCTCGTGAAAGGCAATCGGCGTCAGAGTGCTTGCGTCCGGACTTGTAAACGACGGTGACGTCAAATTCCTGGAGACGCAGACTCCATCGAGCGAGTCGGCCAGAGGGGTCCTTCAAATTGGCAAACCAGCAGAGCGCGTGGTGGTCGCTGACCACCTTGAACGGCCGTCCGTAGAGGTAGGGGCGGAATTTTGACGTAGCCCAGATGATGGCAAGGCACTCCTTCTCAGTTGTCGAATAGTTAGCCTCGGCCTTGGAAAGGGAACGGCTAGCGTATGCCATCACTTTCTCCAGCCTGTCACTTTTTTGAACGAGGACGGCGCCTAGTCCCACGCTGCTTGCGTCGGTATGAACTTCAGTATCGGCGTTTTTATCAAAATGCGCAAGGATCGGTGGGAACTGTAATTGACGCTGAAGTTCCTTGAAGGCTTCTGCTTGCGGCGCTTCCCATTTAAACGGCACGTCTGCCTTCGTCAGTTGGGTCAGGGGCGCGGCGATGCGCGAAAAGTTTTTCACAAATCGTCGGTAGTATGCGCACAGTCCGAGAAATCTGCGCACTGCTTTCTTATCGGCCGGCGGTGGAAGCTGTTCAATAGCAGCTGTTTTCTGTGGGTCTGGGCGTACTCCTTCCTTGCTAACGATGTGGCCTAGAAACAGCTATTCGTAAGCGAAGTGGCATTTCTCTGCTTTCAAGGTTAGGCCAGACGACTTGATTGCGTCTAGTACTGTTCGAAGTCTTTTGAGGTGCTCTTCAAAGTTCGAGGCGAAGACAACGACGTCATCTAAATATACCAGACAAATTTTCCACTTCAGGCCTGCCAGCACTGTGTCCATTACTCGCTCAAACGTCGCTGGTGCGGAACAGAGACCAAATGTCATCACCTTGAACTCAAACAGCCCATCCGGAGTGATGAATTCTGTCGTCTCGCGATCTCTTTCGTCGACCTCAGTTTGCCAGTAGCCGCTCTTGAGGTCAATCGATGAGAAATATTTGGCGTTGCAGAGGCGGTCCAGTGTGTTCTCGATGCGGGGGAGTGGGTAGACGTCCTTCTTTGTTATGTTGTTCAAGCGGCGGTAATCCACGCAGAATCGAAGTGAGCCGTCTTTCTTTCTCACTAGAAAAACCGGTGCCGCCCATGGGCTGTTTCAAGGCTGGATGACGTCGTCGCGAAGCATTTCTTCCCGCGCTGACACACGGTAGGGGCTTTGACGGAGAGGTCGGAGGTGTTGATCCGTTATAATGCGATGCTTGGCAATTGGCGTCTGTCGCACCTTCGGCGGTGTCGAAAAACACTCACTGTAGCTTAGAAGCAGATTGCGGATCTGGTCTTGTCTGTCCCGGTGCAGGGCCGGGTTGATGTCGAAAGTGGGCGAGTTCTCTTGGTCAGGCGAATCTTCTGCGGAGTGGTCTGAGAGGTGGAAGGAGTCTCGTACATCAGATATTTCGTTTAAGAAAGCAATCGTCGTTCCTCTGTTAATGTGTCGGTATTCTTCGCTTAAGTTAGTCAGCAGTACTTCGGCATCGCCATTGCGCAAATGTGCGATGCCTCTTGCGATGCTGATTCCTCAGTCTAGGAGCAACTGCATGTTGCCCTAGATGATGGCTTCAGCGTTAATGGTTTTAGTGGCGCCTATGGTCAGGATAACGCTTGATCGGAGTGGGACGCTCACTTCTTCCTCCAGGACACTCAGGGCAACGTGATTTTCCCGAGTTTTCATCGAAGTGATGGCTTCTTCCGTCGAAAGCGTGATCAGCTTGGATCGCAGGTCGATGATCGCCTGATGCTCATTAAGGAAATCCATACCCACGATCACTTCGCGGGAGCATTGCGGTAGCACAACAAAGGTCGCAGGATAGGTATGTCCTTTGACAGTCACTCGCGCTGTGCATCGTCCTGATGGCGTAATGAGGTGGCTCACTGCGGTGCGAATTTGTGGGCCGTCCCAAGCCGTTGTGACTTTTCTCAGCTGCGCAGCGAATGTTCCATTCATCACCGAGTAATCGGCTCCTGTGTCGACTAGAGCGGTAACTTTCCGGCCGTCGATAGTCACTTCTAAGTCAGAGGTCCTGGCTCATGCATTTCACGTCGCTCTTGGCGTCGGGTCACGGCTTCGTCGCGTATGCGAGTCGCGGGTGGGGCGTGTGGTCGAAACTCTTCTGGGTGGCGGCGTCGTTTTCAAGGCAGCCTGCGTCGTGGTCGGGGTTCGCATTGTGTGCGGCGTCGGTGCAGCAAGTGCCGGTTCTTCATGCGGCGTCGCGGGTGCAGCGTCATCATGGGGCATGGTCGGTGGAGGATCTTCGGCGTTTCGCTTTTGAGCAACCTCACCTCCAGAGGTTGCTGCCTTCAGTTTCCCCTACGGGGTCTGGGAGACCTTCGACGTACCGCGGCTGCGTAGCTGCGGCGTGGCGACGCAAAGCGCGAGGTTGACGGCGATGGTGAGCGCGAAAAGCGGTTCGGCATGTACTCTTCTCGACGCAGGTACTCGTAGATTTCCTGCGGACGTTGCGTGAAGCGTGGTCGTGGGGCGTTAACGGCAAATCCTCGAAGACCGATATGTCGGTACGGGCAGTGACGAAGAATATGGCCGGCCTCACCGTAATGGAAGCACAACGGCCGGTTGTCGGAAGTCCTCCAGGCGTCGCATTTCCTGGGGCTTGAGCGTCGGTCATAGGCTGGGCGGGTGGGGGCTGGAAGGCGGCGTTGTGGAACAAGTGGCTCATCTCGGGGAGGACATGGGGGTTGTCGTTGGGGCTGGGCAGTCCTTACTGCAGCGGCGTAGGTCATGGCCTGGGGCTCGGTGGCCGTCAAGGTGCCAAGTGCCTGTTGCACTTCTTCCCGTACCACGTCCATCAGAGTCGCTGCTTGTGGCTGTGGGGAGGATGGCAGTAATCGGCGGAGCTCCTCTCGGACGATTTCGCGGATAACTTCCCGCAAGCTGTCGCTGGTGGTGGCCGGCGTGTCCGAACGGATTGCACAGGCAGAGGAAGGACGATTGTACTGCCAAGCTCGGACGTCGAGGGTCTTCTCAATCGTGCAGGCTTCTTGCATGAATTCCTCTACTGTTTTTGGCGGCTGGCGGACGAGGCTTGCAAAGAGTTGTTCTTTTACGCCGCGCATTAAAAACTGAACTTTCTTTTCCTCGGTCATCCCGGGGTCGGCACGGCGAAATAGGCGCTTCATCTCCTCGACGTAACCGCGGACGGGCTCATTCGGAAGCTGGATGCTGGACTCGAGGAGTCGTTCGGCTCGTTCTTTCCTCATGACATTGGTGAATACCGTCAATAGTTCTCTCTTGAATAGCTCTTATGTCGTAAGGGACGACTCGTAGTTTTCGTACCACGTGCGTGCGGAGCCATCCAATGAGAACACATGTCCAATTTTTGCCGCATCATCCCACTTGTTGAACGACGCCATGCGCTCTAATTGATCCAACCATTCTTCAGGGTCTTCGCCTAGGGATCCATTGAAAGTTGGCGGCAGCCGCGGCTGCTGCAGTATGATCGGTGTCGACATCTTCGGCGAGGTTGCGGTGCTCGTAGCCGCGTCTTTTCGCTGTCTTGTGTGGTCCGGCACTTTCCCGAACTCACGCTCCTCTCCCTGGAGACGTCGGCTGGCTCGCTGAGCTGCTGGCTCGTCCTCGGGTGCGAAGCGCTCAGGGCTGGCTTCACGACTTGAAGGGGGCGTCCGGAACATGGAAGGCCACCCCGCACCTCCACCAGATGTCACTTTGTGGTGACGGCAATCGAAGCAGCGATGAAGACGGATGAAAGGGTCTTCTAAAAGAACTGTTTATTGGGCTGACTTGCACCCAAAATGGACTGAATCACTCGGCGGCGGCGAAGCGACAAGCGTGCTCGGCGGTCGTCGAACAGAATGCCGGCCACTGTCGGCCGTGCTCAATTTAAAGCTGAGAGCGAACTTTCGAGATAAAAAGCGCAAAGTTACTAGAACATTCCGGAACAACGTAGAATCAGCTCTGCCTGACTGCGATCAATCGAGATAAATCTAGTCGCGTCTTGCGTCGCAAACAAAGCGATAAAGTGATGTGGCGGCAGATTTGAAAAACGAACACACTGCAAATATTCGCGGCAATACGAGCATGGCGTCATACCAGGCCACGGGACAATGATGTAATATGAGGTCAAACCTAGTCACGTAACAAACGTGTAAGGTAAGGTAAGCAAACTTTATTGGATCTTTTAAGGAATTCGTGGCTGCAGGACCCGCGTCGTCCTCGTCTCAGGCGGTCCAGGGTCCTGTCCTCGCAAGGTCGGGGCCCTATTCCAGGGCTCCGCTGAGCCGCGCTGCCTCCCAAGCGTGCTGCACCAGGGTCCTTTGGACTGTGAGCTCGCTGCTGACGAGCCGGCTCTCCCATTCCTCCGCATTCGGGTGTTCGTGTTGGTGGAATGTTCTGTTTCGCTCACACTCCCATGTGATGTGGTAGAGTGTCGGCATCGCCCCGCACCAAGGACATGTGGCTCTGTACTGTGTTGGAAACATCTTGTTCAGTAGGTGTAGGTTGGGAAAAACACCCGTCTGCAGCCTGCGCCACCCGGTCGCCTCCTCCTTTGTTAGCGCCCTGTGTGGTGGTGGGTACCTATATCTCATGCCCCAGCATAGGCCCAGGTGCTCCACGTACCCCCCCGTCGCAGGCCTGGGTGTAGAAGTCGTCCGGTTGCCCCGCTCGGAAACTCAACTCGCGAGCGAGGCCGTCCGCCTTCTCATTCCCCTTAATGCCTGCATGCCCGGGTATCCATATCAGGTTGTGTATGTGTTTTCTATCCAAGCATTTTACCTCTCTGAGTATGTTTAGGGCACGCTACCTACTCTCCCTCTAATGTAGCTTCTGCATGCCTCCTTCGAGTCAGAAAGTATATTTAGGAATTTGTTTTCCCTGGACCCATTAGCTACCGCCAAGGCTATGGCGATCTCTTCAGCCTCTGTTGCGTCCGCGACCCCGGCTGCTGCGCATGTAACCAGGGGCGCGATTACGGATCAGTCTCAATCGAAACTGTCTCAAAAAGTATATCATTTGCCTCTCTCCTATTGGTCGGCGGCCATTTTGATTTTTTTCGTCACTGACTGACGTCGTAAATGGCACAGAAGTGGTGACGTTGGCCATCTAATTATGCGGGCAGATTGAGACGATTTTTTGAGACTGGAAAAAGTAGTAGCAACACGTTTGAGACAGAAAATGGCGGCTGTGTACATCGTCGTATACGCGGGTGACCGCGCGAGCAACGGTGTCGGAGGGTGCATGAAGACGACTTTGACGCGCGGGAGAGTTATTTCGAGGAGACTGCGCAGTGTCTGTGCGACGAACTCGCCGTTGAACTGGGAAGTGCGCGGGTGAGTGCGCTGTCAGTGGAGCGGCAGGTGCTGTGCGCGATGCGCTTCTTCGCCTCCGGTGGGTTTCAAGGCGCCGTTGGAAATGAAGAAAACGTCGGCGCAGCCCAACCGACTGTGAACAAGCCTTTGCGGCGGGTAGCGGAGACCAATGTCAACGTTGGGTAACAGAAGGGGGGTGTTTGCTTTCCGAGGAGACCCGAGGAGAAGGCGGCGGCGCAGGAGGGCGTCCTTTGCCTAAACGTTCGCCGCGGCAGCATCTCCGGCGTCGTCGGGTGTGTCGATTGGGCACTCATCACTATCAAGGAGTCTGGGGGCAGTGCTGCGAACGAGCCGCAAGCGGTTCTACGCTGCGGACGTAATAGTGAGTATACCTCGGCCACTGTTTTTGACCGCATGAGTTCAAGTGCTACAAGTGTATGAGCTACAAGTGCGGGCCTCGGCAGCGAGAGTGAGTACGGGCTGTGCTTGATTTTTCTCAGATCTGTGGCGCGAACATGTGCATCCTGGCCGTGGACTCGCGCTGACCCGGATCCTTCCACGACGCGTTTGTCTGGCGGCATTCCGAGGCGGAGGAAGGCCTGCTGGACGACGGTGATTTTTTTTCTGGGTAAGCAGTAAAATAGCCGTGTCACCCGTCGGGCGAACTCAGTCACATCTATTGAGCTCCAGCACTATGCATTTGGCCGGATCTGCTAAAGCTACAAGAATCAGTCTGGACAGTTACACAAATGTAGACACTTTACAGTACGATACAGTGTACTGCCACCCTTTCCTTTTGTTAAATATAATTGCAGCAGAAACACAGGACACATATTACATTGTTGAAATGCATAGCCTTTCCTGTTGAAGAAACCAAAGCAAAATGCCCCTGACAGCGCTTGTGTTTTGTAGGCAATCATAGCGCATCATTTATATGAATATGGTGGTAAAAGACTGACCTTACAGTAGTGCTCACTTATACATCTAAATCCTGCATGTATGTATGCTCTTGAATGTCATATTCAGCAAAGCCTGGATGTGGGCTACTTGGCGTGAGTCTTCTACTGTATAGCAGAGTGTCCTGTAATGCTGTTGAGATCACTGAGAAAGGACATGCTTAGCCGCATCATTTTTTGTTATGCAGGAGACTATGTCTACCCACTGGAGCCATTTTTGCCTGCACCAGTTGCATGACATTACAGACCTGACTCAGCAGAAGGCCTGTACAACACGCCACATGCTTTCACACAATTTGTGGCTGAGCGCTCTATTGGTGTGCCGAAGAGCTGCTTCCGTTGCTTTCAAGGGCACCGGATGCACCAGTGCCAGTGGAAGTGGACAGTGCGCATCATCACCGCACGTGCTGCACTTCACAGCCTCTGTTTGGATGTGCCCATATCAGCAGAGGGTGCAGGCGACACTGCCTCTGACCCAGATAACAACGGGCCACCTCTAAATGGTGGCTGCCTCGTACAGACGGGATCCCTCCTCACCTGCCTCCTGAGAAGAGCATGCGGTGCTGTACTTTTGGCCTCTCTAGGACGACCCGTCTCCAGAGGAAGGCGTACCGAGGGATGGTGCAGCGGCAGTTGCGATGGAAAATCTAGCGTCCAGAGACGACTCACCATGCTGGCATAGAGAGTCATATCAGGCACTCTTCCCCTGTTGCCACTGTCATTTCCTTGTGTCATTGCACAACACACATCTGCAAGTGTGTGAGCAATTGTGTGATGTGGTTGTGCCCTTGGCCAACCTGTGTGCAGCGAGAAGCCAGCAGTGACAAACAAGTGCCCCCCACCGGCTGCCTCTTCATTTTCAGTGTGTTTGCTAGTATATCTTCCAGTCCCTCAGCAGCGTGTTGCACAGTCTCTTCCTGAAGACGGAAAAGGTGTTGAAGCAGCTCGCCCAATTTCTGAAAAGCATCATTTTGAACTCTCTTTTGTCAATGCTTATGTCAGCCCACCTGCCCCTTCTCTGCTGTCTCCTTCCAGCTTGGTGGAGTGCCTGTGGTCATTACCTGTGTGACGAACATGCATGAACCAAACGTTTAGTGCTGGAATAAGGCATGAAATATTTGTTATGCTTGTTGGAATCAAAAAGCTGTATTTTATTGCATCATACATTCAGTAAGCGCGTTTATTTTTTTAGGCACAGCATTTGACACGAGTGTTTCTATTGCAGAAAAGGCAGTGTACATACAAGCATACTTTACCTTGATGTACAATTACCGTATGGCATTTCTGAGTGCAGTTAAGAAAAAAAATCTGAAAAATTGAGTTCAAAGTGCATGTTTTCTTTCATACAGAGGCTACCTGTACAATAAATATGACATAGTACAGTGTACATGATGCATTTTCCGGACTACAAAACATTTTGGCACATATAAGTAGTGTAAATACCAAAGCTAAGCTTTTAGCGTAATGGTGTGTGGCTAGGGGTTTCGCTCTGTGCTAAAAGCTGTACCTACTGCAAGGAAACCGCTGTACAACAATGCATAATAAAGATTGTAAGGTGCAGTGGCTACAATGACTGCTGAATGACTAGAACATCTTCACTGATAGACAAAGATGTGTAAACATCACAGACACATCATCAAGGAGATGGTGTGTGATTAGAGGTTAGTTTACAATCACAAATCATGCAACACCGTTACTGGAAATGCTCTACAGCTCTAAGAATATACAGGCAGCTCCATTGTGGGAAATTTTGAGAACTCGGTTATTGCCCCATAACTGACACCTAGCTTGGTTTGCGTAACACAGGGCTATGATGTCTTGTCCATGATGACACGAGACGGTGACAATGCCGAATGGCCGGACAAGCTTCTTGTGCTATCACATAATATGTGTGATAAGTGCAACTTCTTTCAAGCTACTTTTCGCCTAGGTATTTAATGTCCTAGTCATTTTCAACTGGTTGTTCCCTTTCAAACTGGAGTGGCCTGTATACAGGGTGTCTCAGATATGATGGACCATAATTTTAAAAAAAAAACAAGTGGTCTTCCGACCTGAAAGGAAGTGCATGTTAGAAGCTATGCAAAGTATTTAAAGCCCTTCAAACACTGCCCTCACCAAACCCAGTTATACCAACATCACTCCGCCTGCTGAGCAAAATACAATATTACACATCACTGCCCTGTCCTACCTACCTCACTGCCCTGGATCATATGCAATTCAAGCGCTGTGTACCAGCAAACATGAACAAACTTGCTCAACTTTCTGCCCAGTTGCAATTAGCCTCTATACAAGCAAACTACTTCTTTCCTGGTAGACCCTGGATATACTACATGATCAGTAAATAACGTAAATGGAACAAGCTTGTTCTCTCCTCGGTGACAATAGCAAAGTTATCAAGTCAAGTGCTTCCTTTCTCTGTAAACAAAGTGGAGCATAAACATCACAATTTCTGCATCTTGCACAGGAAAAAAAAAAGAAACTACGGCAACAACTGAACATAAACCAAACGGAGCTACAAAAATACAAACGGAACATGAAGTGCTTAGCCCGATGTGGGCGGCAACACTTGGTTACGAGGCAGAAGAGTGCTGCCACAGAGGCAGGCCGTGTCGGCTCTCATTTCCCGCACCGAGATTGCAAGCTATCAGCAGCTGCACCTGTCTGTCGGCAGTTGCTTCTATGTGATGATTCATGGTTTTCTGGTATTTTCTAAAGAAAATAAACAGAACCACACGTCACTCGGTGATGGATAGGCGCCGACCGAGAACACAGACTAAAGTTGTCTTCGTCGATTTTCGAGCCGAGCGCTGCTTGTAAGCTGATCTCGGCAGGCCCGTAGCATTCACTGCCTTCAATCAGATTTTTCTGCGCACTTAAGACATCCGCAAAGTACCTTGATTTTAGACGACACGCGAAAAAACTGGAACTAGCCATGGAATCAGCTGTTTTCTTGCAGGCCGCCATGTTCACGTTATGCCGCTGCCAGCGCGCCCTCATGGCAAAAGAAGTTAACCTGCAGCAAATTTAATTGCAAAACTGAGAATGCCTCTAATTTTCCCCCGTTTTCTTGAGATTGTGACACAGTTTACTACCAAAATAAAACATTACTTGTTTTCTTCATTGCGTTTTTGTTCATTTTCAGACTAACATGTTCACGCTGTACCGCTGACAGCACACCTTGGCGGCAAGAAAAGTGACTGAACAGCAAACTTTATTGCAAAAATGAAAACACTGCTTCTTTTGCTTGCTGCTGTTGGGTTTGAAATATAGTTACTTAGCAAAATAAAACATTACTCGTTTTTATTCACTGCGTCTTTACTGCAAAACATTAGTCTACGGTCCCTTGTCGTGCGAATAGTGGTTTCGGGGCGGAGCCCACCGCCTCCTTGCTCCGCATTGGCCGATTCGGCGGTCGGCATTTCTCGGTGTCGTCATTTTGACGTCACTGTCTCAATATTGAGACAGTGTTTTGAGACTGATCCGTAATCGCGCCCCAGGTCTCCCTTGTGATTGGCCACCACCGCTGCGGCCGTGCGTTTCCTCCCGGTTAGGTACAGTGACGCATCCGTATAGGATGTGCTTTCCAGTTGGGCCAGTCCCCGTTCCACATACTCGGCTCTCGCTTTCCGTCTGCCCTCGTGCAGGTTCGGATCAATATTCCTAGGCAGGGGGGCTACCCTAAGTATTCCCTTGATTCCGTCTGGGACGTCCTGGTACCTGTCCATGAGACCTTGTGTATCCACCCTTATCCTTTTCAGTAGCGCCCGGTCTGTTGGCGTGCCTCGGAGTCTCATAGTTTGCGCTCTGAGCAGGGCTTCTCCCAGTTCGTAATAGGTGTTGCTGATTCCTAGTTGGAGCAATTTTTCGTTTGATGTATTCATGGGTAGATGAAGAGCGAACTTGTATGCCTTCCTCAGTATTACATCTATCTGCTGCATGTCTGTCTTCGTTGTCACTTGGTAGGGCAAGGAATATGTGACACGGCTCACTATCAGGAGTTTAACGAGTCTGAGTGTGTCGTCTTCTTTCATGCCAAATCTCCTGTGTGAGACCCTGCTGATCATTCGTCCTCGTGCTCTGCTGCTTTACTTATTAGGCTAATGGTGTGGCTGCACTTCCCACTCCTTTGCAGCCACATACCCAGCACCCTTATCATATCCTTTTCTGGGATTTTCTGCCCCTCTAGACGGACTTCTAGGTCTGCCTTGATGGGGTGCCTTCCGACCCTCAGAAGCTCTGACTTCTCGGTCGAGCATTTGACACCTCTTTCCCTGGTGTAGTTCTCCACACAGGAGACCGCTTCCTGTAGCCTGTCCTGTTTCTCCCCGAGCGAGCCTTGGGTAAACCATACCGCGACGTCGTCCGCGTACATCGCGTGTTGAATTCCCGGTATTCTTTCCAGTTGCCTTGCTAGCCCGATCATCGCCATGTTGAATAGGATTGGTGAGATAACTGATCCTTGGGGTGTGCCTTTGCATGGTGTGGAGAAAGGATGGCTTCTTAGCTCTCCCATACCGACCGTTGCAGTTCTGTCGCTTAAGAAGGCCCTGATGTAGTTATGAACCCTTCTTCCGCAATTGGTATTGTTGATGCCTTCCATAATGGCCGCGTGGCTGACGTTGTCAAAGGCTCCTTTGATGTCTAGGGCCATGACCACGTTTTCTCCAGCCCTAGGAATTGTGGTAAGGACCTCCTCTCTGAGTGGTAGCAGTACGTCCTGTGTGGATAGATTAGCTCTGAAGCCGAAAATGCTGTCTGGGTATAGCCTTTCTCTCTCTAGGTGTGTTTGGATTCTTTTGGTGATTATCCTTTCGTAAAGCTAGACACGATGTTAGGGAGATCGGCCTTAGATTCTCGATCAACAGCTTTCTGCCTGGTTTCGGTATCATGACCACGATTGCGTGCTTCCACTCTGCTGGTAATATGCCCTCCTGCCAAAGCTTGTTGAGGTACTCGACTAGTTGGTCTATGGTTTTGTCGCTGAGGTTTCTGATTAGCGGGTTGCTGATCTTATCTGCCCCCGCTGCCGTGTTCTTGGTGGCAGACCTCATCGCCTCAATCACTTCCTCCCTGGTGATGTGCCTAACCATGTTCGCATTCTCTTCGCCTCTGTATTCCTCCTTGTAGCTTTCTACCTGTTCCTTCCCAAAGCTGTTGTTCCGGACCTCTTCTAGTAGCTGTTCTTTTGTGCCGCTGTACTGATGCACTAGCCTTTGTATTGATTTGTTGTTTTTTTTCGCTTTGCTTTGGGTTGGATCCATGAGAACCCTGAGTATCTGCCACGTCGTGGCTGTACCAAGCGTGTCGTTCAGCGAGTTGTTAAACTGTTGCCAGCCCTGTCTGGCCAGTTGTGCTTCGTACTGTTCTGCCCGGTCAGTTACCTCAGCGATCTTTCTCTTGAGCTTCCTATTTAGCTTCTGCCTTATCCAGCGCTTGGTGAGCCCGCGTCTTGCCTCCCACAGCCCGAGGAGTCTTCTATCTACTTCCAGTGCCTTCTCCGCCCTATCCACTTCCTTCGTGTGTGCCTCTTGTATGCGCCTGAGTTTTTGGCACCACTCCTCGGCGGATCTGATGTCGCCCTTTAGCTGTGCGCAGTGCGCCCTAAAGGCATCCCTGTCCGTGATTCGTGCCGTGCCGTTTTTCCTTTTGACGCCCTTGGCTACCATGCTTGTCCTGATTATGAAGTGGTCGCTTCCTAGATTTTCTTGTAGATTTTCCCACTCCGCTTGACTGTTTCCTCTCACGAAGGTTAGATCCGGGATCGTATCTGAACTCACGCTGTTGCCTTGCCTGGTTGGCTGACTTTCGTCAGTCAGAAGCTCTCATCCCGTGTTTTCTGCCGCCGTGCATTTGCCGCGTCCCTTGTTGTCATCTCTAGGGTATCCCCATCTTGGACCTTTTGCGTTGAAGTCGCCTGCTATGACCAGGTTGTTATGGCCTGGGATCATCTTCGCTTCCGCAAAGAGCCTAATGAAATCGCCATTTGTTTCCCTTGGCGAGCTATACAGGTTAACTACGAAGGTGCTTTTGGCTTTAGTTTTCTTCTTGGGAATTATCTCGGTTATTACCTTATCTATTTGTGTGTCTTCTATCTGTTTGTGTTCTATTGCCACCACTCTCTTGCTGATTAGCGTGGCGGCGCGACTGCCCTCCTGACATGTGTAACCCCTGAGTGTCGGGGTGTTTGTTTCCTGTAGTAGGTCTAAATCTGGTGGGGTTCCTCTAGAATATATGTATTGCTGCAGGAGACCTTGCTTGCGTGCATATCCTCTGCAGTTCCATTGCCATATCTCTAGTTGCTCCATATTTGGTTAGCATTGTTCGTACTGGGGGTTTCGGTGCTGAAGCTGCGCTCGTTGAAGAGCCTGTCCTTGGCATAATTAACTGTTCTTTGTGTAGTTTGAATTTTTACGTAATTTCTAAAGCTTTGCTCTTGCACAGCCACTTTCTGCTGTGTTTGTTGCATGTCGTTGCGCGTTCCCTGCATTTCTTTGCGCATTTCCTACATAAGATTCATTATCGGGTTATCTGTTTCTGTGTTTTGCTGTGTGTTTTCTTCCACCTGGGTTGGTGGTGTCGGGTTCTTATTGGCACGAAACCTGCCCTGTTCTCTTGTTTTTCCCTAATTATTTCGTTTAGTTGCTGTCTTAGCTTCCTCATCTACTAGCGACACTGTTCCAGCTCGCTTTAAGACTGGCGTTCTCATCCAATAATCTTTGGTTTTTTGTGTTTTGTGTATTGTTTGTGTTGGAGTGCGGAGCAAAAAGCGATTTGGGAGGACCGTCTCGCCAGCTCACCTGTGTGCCGCCGCAATTTCTCTTTTGTTGCTGCCCCGGCTGCTGCTGCTGCATGCCCGTGCTGCCCAGGGGTGGGAAGGACTCGTCTCGGTCGTTCCCCTGGATTTGGTTCCAGTTTCTGCCGCGGCTGCGTCTCCGTGACTTGCTTCGGTCCGGATCTCTGCTCTCGTCTCCGAACCATCTTTGTCTTCTTCCCCGGCTGCGGCTTCGACTACGTCGATTCTGTTGTTGGGGTCCCCATCGCAGCTCACTCGCTGGTTTCAGGCGCTGCTTACAGTCCTTTGTGCCCGCCGCGTGGTCGCCTCCACACAACATGCATTTAGGCGTGCACTGGTGTGCTTCCGCTGGGTTTTGGCACCCGCACTGTCTGCAGGTCCTGGTTTCTGGGTTCGGGCAAACGTCTATCCGGTGTCCTTGTTGGCCACTGGTGTAACACACTTGCCTCGTTGTGTCCTCTGGTGCTGCTACGTGGGCGTTGACCGCGTAGCCCTTGTCTCCGAACTCTAGCTGCGTGATGTTCCTGATCTTCCGGGCCACCTCTTCGTTACCAGTGCTGATGATTATAATACTGGATCCATTGCGCAGCCGTACGATGAAGTCCCCGGTCTTGCAACCGTGCCCGGTGGCTTCCGCCGCGGCTCGTGCTACTTGGTGTGTCTGCAGATCTTTAACTGCGAGTCCCCTCGGTCGGAGAACTACCTTTAGGTCGTCCTTGGGGAGTGGTGGTAGCCTCCTCCTCGGCGCTCCTCCTTTCTCATTCTTCCATGGCGCAGCCGGCGTCCCATCTGCTGTTGCCGCCTTGTCTAGGGAAGATTCGTTCCCTATGTCCGTGTTCCCTAGAGCCTGTTTATCCTTTCTGCGTTGCTGTCTTCTCTTCATCTTTGGTCCAACGACCACCCAATCTAGTTCGGTTTCGCCGTTGCCGACTACCTGTGCCTTGTATCGTTGAGCTGCTGCTGTCTTGAGTTAGACCGACCGCCTTTAAGGGTTTGCCTCGGGTTTTCCGCCCGGGGTTCGCTTCTGTTATGTCATGGATATCCTCTTCCATATTTTCTGGTGTCAGCAGAAAATCTGTTCGGGCCGACCGTTATGGGTTGGTTGTAGCTGGGGATGTTCGCTCGGCACATCGCTCCGTTTTCTCTACCTCGGGCCGAGGCCGGGGAGGCAGCGGAGCCCCATGCTCTTGCTAAGCCTAACTAGGCTTAAGGTTGGGGCGTCCACGTGGGAAGTTCGGGGACCGATAAAAGCCAAAACATTGGACCCACCAGCTTGAAATTTGGGTCCTCGTGGTCCTTTTCTCCTTCGGCGGCGATTCCAACCAAAAATGAGGTGATCCGAGTGGGTTAGAAGGGTCAAAAAGTCCCAAAACTGCGGAGCGCATGTGACGTGCGTCAGGCCGTCTCGAGTGCTTGGCAGGAACCTCTGTGCGATGTAAGTGCACGTCAGAGCTCTCCAGTAGGTCGAAATTATTGCAGAGCTCACTACGGCACCTTTCTCCCTTTCTTCTGTTAGTCCCTCCTTTATCCCTTCTCTAACGGCGCGGTTCAGGTGTCTGCCGGTATGTGAGGTAGATGCTGCGCCATTCTCTTTCGCCAAAACGCAATTACTATCATTATAGATCTAAGAGCTACGGCGCCCTTTCCTTTCGTCAAAAACGTTTCCTTTCCTCGGGTGGTGGTGGTAGTGGTTTTATTAAAAATAATAGTAAAAAGGAAGGAAATGATTTTTGCTAGCCGCGGCATCTGCCATCGATACTGAAGCACCTGAGCTGGGGCAGCGGAAATAAAGGATAGCAGGCAGAATGTAGAAATGAAATGAAAGATGTGAGGGGACAGGAAGAGAGGATAGGGGAGAAGTAATATGTACAATCTATTTACACAATAAGCAATGTGTCGAGGTTGTGCGCGTGATTAGTTCATTTTAGAGGAGTTAAATCACACACGCCCACAGCACTGTGTTGGTTACAGCTGGAGTGGGGCGTCCAGTTATTAATCCTTTCCTCAGAAGGCTTGCTTTTGCGGTGTTAAAGTGTCGATCGAGATGTCGAGATCTCAGAGCTACTGCGCCCTTTGGTAAAAAAAATTGGAGGGCGCTTAAGCTTCGTCTTCAAGAGTGAGACGTGACAGCATGTCGCAGCGTTGCCGAGGGGTACACGGAACGCTATCGCCCGTTCGGCGCGACGCGTGGCCCGTTGGAGAATTTAAAGAAAGGACGCCTGTCTCACATATCTCGGTAGACACCCGAACCAGACCGTATGGGAAGGAGAACGAAGTGAACAATTGCTTTTAAGGAAAGGAAATGACGTCTGTCACTCATTTCTCGCTGGACACCCGGACGCGACGTAAGGGAAGGAAAAATCGATCGATCGATCGATGACTGAATCAATCAGTGAATCGATCGATCGATCAGCCAATGAATCAACTGATCGAACAGTCAATCAATCTATCGATCTATCGATCGATCGATCAAACAAACAAACAATCAATCAATGCATCAATCAATTCATCAGTCAATCCGTCCTTAACGCTGTCACTAAAATCCCTTCCCTTACGGCACGGCTCGGGTGTCCACCGAGATGCGCCATTTTTCGCTCACAGCCAAAAACGCCGACGCCGAAAACACCGGCTTTTCTGCGAAACGAGCTCCTTAACGCTGTCGCGTTTAAACGTTTCCTTTCCTCGAAACACGTGCTTTAGCATTCCTCTACGTAAGTGCCCTCAGAATTTTTCTAGCATGCGTTAGCATATCTACACATGCTTTATATAGTATGCAAAGAAACTGAAAACTTGTTATAAAAATCGGCGCTTCGGCTGCAATAGAACGCGAAAACGTTCGCGAACAGAAGTTTTCTTTGGTCGCAACGTAGCGATATAAACAGAGTTTCACCCTCAGCTAGTTCGCCTGCACACGTTTTGCATGGCTACACCGAGGTAATGGCGTTTCAAACCTGCCTTTAATACGCTTTGTCTGTCACTCGTGCTTTCTCTCTCCTTCACCTCAACGTACTGTCGAGCGGACGTAAAACCACAAAATAACGAACAATGCAATTTTTTACTAAACAAATGAAAATTGGGTGAGATTGTTCTCTTTATGCCCTTATGGAATGGTTGCCTTGGCATATTCTCTTCACTACCTAATATGTGCACTCGAAGTTCGCCTTATATATAATTTGTTTTCGTGAGAAGGAAAAGGTGCAATATCTGTCTTATATATCGTTCCACACCTGAACCGCGCCGTTAGGGAAGGGATAAAGGAGGGAGTGAATGAAGAAAGGAAGAAAGAGGTGCCGTAGTGGAGGGCACCGCAAGAATTTCGACCACCTGGGGATCTTTAACGTGCAATGACAATGCACAGAACACAGGCGCCTTAGCGTTTTGCCTCAATAGAAACGCAGCCGCCGCGGTCAGGTTCGAACCCGGGAACTCCAGATCAGTAGTCGAGCGCCCTAACCACTGAGCCACTGCGGCGGGTTCAAAATTCCCCCCACTTGTGCTATCTGTGTTGAGGGAGAGTGGATTCAAGGCATCAGCTGCATCTTTGTAGAGTTGTCAATAGCGAGTGGTGCTTTTCCTCATTTCATCTTGTACAGTCCTCCAGAGACCTGCCTAGAGCTACAGTGAACTAGATTGTTATAGTTCACTGCTCTGCAGCGCTCGAACTCCGTTCCGTCTGCGCTCTGCAGCACGCAGAATGGCGCTTAGCGGCGGCGCCTGGTTCGATCTACATAACGCATTTCTGATGCTCAGATGGCACTCAAAGATGCCAAATCTCGAAACAGGCACGGCCGCTAGACGTCGCTCTGCGCGCTGGGGAGCGCAGACGGCACAGAGATCGGGCGCTCTCTGCAGGCCTGGGAACGACAGTACTCTCTGTTCCGAACCTGTCGTTTCTGCTCTCCAGCTTCTTCCTCACAGCCCGGCGGATCGTCCCCAGCGGGGCGCAGAGCACCTCAAGACCTGGGAGGACGTGGAGACCCTGCTGCGCTCAGAGGACCCGGTAGTGAAGACCATCGCTACCATGGAGGAAGGAAAACTCAATAGAGACTCTCCCTATCCGAACTGCACGCCAGAAAACCTGCCAGGAAGTCACGCGCTTTTGCAAGGACTACTGGGAGTATATGGCCGCCGGCGCAGCCAATAGAAACGCTGGGCTCGACAGCGTCGTCTGCTGTACTGTCTGCTGCGCAGGTGCAAACGCGCTCAGACAGCGGCCAAGTATGGAGGGGGGGGGGGGGAAGGGTTGCGCAGGGGGTAGCCGGCGTGCTTCATGTTCCCCTGTTTAATAATCAAGTTTTTATTATCATGATGATAATGGTGAGTGGCTGTAAGTAGCGAGTGGTTGGGCGCCGAGTGGATCTGAGTTGCGAGTGAAACTGAGTAGTGAGTGGGCGCGAGTGCACTCTCCACTGAAATCTACTCGCATACACTCGATCGCGCTTTCAGGTAGGGATGGTGGTATCCACCTGCAAAAAGCCGTGCTTTCGTTTAATATTTTGTGCTAACCAATACTAAACCACCATCAATTTTTCAGCTCAATGGGTGTGGTGCGTTTTCTGGTTCTGCGCAGATCATGAGAAAGTCGGCTCCTACCGCTACTTCCGATTCCAAATTTCTCACTCTTCCCTCTGGCTTCACAGCAGTCGCTGTGTTAATATGGGTCCTTAAAATAATTTATTTGCACTGGAACACCACTTATAGTATTGCATTATCGCAAGACCAACGTGGCATATACTCTGCTATGCTTCATCGTGGTTTTTTGCACGAAATGCAAGCAAAATAAAGTAAATATAATAAGAGGCATTCATTGCGTATGCAGTGCGATGTGCTGAGATGGGCTGTGCGCACAATGGCATATATGGATAGATTGCTAGCCTATTTGGAGCTCTTACATGCTTTGAGGAAAATACATCTATCACATGCTAAACTGCGCATCATTCAGCCCTTCGCTGCCTTCGTAGTGTGGTGAGCGGACAGCCTACTGAGGAATATTGTAGCCGCTACAAAACAAACATACCTTTCGTTATTGTCCTACCTACCTTTCGTTTGTTGTTACCTTTCGTTAACAAAGGTGTAATATGACGTGACACCTAGTCACACGAAAGACCTAATTTCACATTATACCAGAGCTCCACCCACCCCCATTTCAAGATCCATATGGGTCCCACATTACTACACATGCTCGCATGACACATTTCAAAGAGTGCCCGCAACCCGGTCTACATTAATGACATTCGGAATGTCCAGCAGGTATACGCGCCAGTTCTCATCTATGACATGCTGCAAAAATCATGCAAGGACTGATGCCGTTGACCACCGAGATGATGGCGATGATTATGATGCTGATGCTGATAGTGTAACCTTATAAGCCCGGGAAGGTCTGATATAGCGCTACAAAAGTAAAAGTTGCTAGAATATTGAATAAATACTCTACATTATCCAGCAACCGAAGACAATTATTGTGCGCGAAGACAGGAATACCTGAAGCTAATAATTAAGAATGATGGTGTTGATGTTGCCAGGAGGTCAAGGCCCTGCCTCCGTTTCCGCCATTTCTGTCCAGGTGGCGATGGCAAATCTTTCGAAATCCTGGATTTCTCTGATGACTCGGTGATCCCGCGGCATTTTGCAAGAAAGGACTATATTACGTCTGCGAATACTGCGCCGACTAATAAAGTCACAATGGTCAAAACAACTGGCCTAGATTGGGCAGCGTGAACCGCTCACCTGTCAAGAGCACCGCAGCTCTCCGATTAAATTTCGCCGCAGCGAAATCTTTTTCCGAGGCTACCACCCCGCCCCCTCTCTACAGGAAATGAAAACATCGCCTGAATACCTATACGCCTGAACAGAACTCTGGGTACCATTTCGTCAACCAGTCTGAGACAAGCTGCTTTATGTTACTCACTTGTTTTCCTTCAAAACTGAACTATTCAATAGTATGCCGGATTCCTCGACGTTATTTTTATCCGCGAGCAAGGCGCGAGCATTTGGCGAAGCCTTTTAAGGTGAACCATGGGTATCTGCAAAATAGTTAAAGGAAAGATAACGGGTAGTGCCTGGTGATCTGCAAGGCAGGCCGCCAACCTAGCTTATCGCAAACAAGAAAAGTAAAAAAAACGAAGAATGATTACAAAAAAATGTCGCACATTAAAAGCGATGAACAGTGTACCCCATTAAACGTCATATTAGAAGATTTGAAACAGCAGCTCAGAAGCACACAGCTCCAGCACGTAATCAGTTCTATTCACACATCTTCATTAAAAAAGGAAAAGAAATCGGCTACCACATCACCATACATTCAATATAGTTTTGCATTTTTCAACAGCTGTAACACCTATATGCTGGCAGGTTCAACAGGTGCTGCGGTTTTTCGGCATAATAAGTGAACTTCCGAGAAGGAGCAAGGAACGGGAGACCAAAGAGAGGTTATTTGGAAGGATATATATGTGAAATTATAATTTCATCGGCTTGCATTACTGAGCGGGAATATACAGAAGTAGTGTGAGATTCGGAAGAGTAAGACGCCGATCAAAAGCTTCGGCGGTGTTATAGTGGTTTTCTGGCTTCGTGCTTTTTTAATCAAATCAGCAGGTGTGCTTGTTAGGAACCGCCTGAATCACATTCTCTCGCATGTGCCGACTGCTCCAGTTTCTGTTAAGTCAGCTTGTAATGTACAGCAGGAACCCTTTAATTACTCGACTGGAAGGCAAGAGTCCCGACATCAGCGCCGCCAACGAGCATGAACACAAAGCAGTCTTGGTTGGGGCCATCCGCGCTGCGACGAATTTATTGCGTGCTTGCTGGACGTAATATATTTGTTTCCGGAGTCAAACAAAGCAACCGCGCCGATCAACTTTAGTTATGTGCTTTGCGCGCTCTCGGGAGTTCGAGCCGACCGGCAGGCAGCTACGGCTGCTACGCAGGTGAGCAACGGGGAGGGAGGGTGGCGTGCCGTTCGAGCAGTACCCCTTCCAGGAAGACCCGAGGGGTGAGTCCTCCTGTAGGCTCAGGCTGATCGGACATTACGGGGCAGCACCGAAAGCTAAGAGTGGATAGCGACAGCTGGTTGTCTAGATAGTGGAAACCAACACAAAGCGTCATCGAATGAACACTGCGGTGGTGAGCTTCAACTCCGCTACGGTAACGGCACTCCTCGGAGTAAGACCCAGCAACTACAAACAGTATCGACCTCAAATTTTCGGCCTCACTGAATGACGATCTCGCTCAACTTCAAACTAACACAGGTTGAGGCATGATTTGCAGACATCACAAAATTTCGAGCCGTCGCCGACCTTAACTCAGCCTCACCTCACGACGTGAGGTTGAGGTCGAACCCTCATGAGGTTGCCCACCTCTGCCTCCAAGTGCATCATATGCACCGGGGGCCACACCAACGGTAGCAGAAACTGCAAGTACTGCTTCATCAATCGCAAGTATCGGAGAAGCGCTGACACCAATGTGAAGCAAGGGACGGATGGTCGAGCGGAAGAGCGAAGCAGGTCTGGTACCCGGTAGAAGCACCAGCCGGAGACCGGTTGCAGGAGGCGTTCATCCTCCTTCCCGCCTCTGAAAGATGACCGTGGACGGTCCTCGTCAAAAGGCCGCAACCCCTGGAGAAACAAGAGTACCATCTTTTAGGGAAGCTCATCAGTCAGCTGCAAGTCGGTCGTGTGGAAACAGGACGAGGAAATAGACACTCTTCTTAAAGAGGTGATGGAGATGTCTAATACCATACTAAATCTGCACTCCCAACTTAACGAATGCAACAAGCAAAAAACAATCGGCGCAACAGCGGTGGCAAACATCCCAGTACAGGCTCTAAAAGCGATTAAGACCGGAAAGCCCATGCTAGGAATGCAGGTTGACTACGGGAGTGGAACCCAGAACGAAAACCTAATGGACACCGAAACCGTTAACACACTCAAAAGGGAGGCCCCTCCTGATAAACAGAAAGAGGTTGAGCAGAACGAGTCGAAGAGGAGGCAGGTTCCCTAGGAGGACGGCAGGTCTACTTTGAAGGCTATGTCCGACCTTTTAACGATGCCTAAGGCGCGCATGGACGCCCAAGACGCTAGGAGCGCACGGACGCCCAAGACGCTAGAATAAACGCCCTCGAAAACCGGCTGGAGGCCAAGATCGCCGCCCTACAGACCAAAACGGAGCACTTAGTTGGCTACGTGAACAGAAGATTGGATAAGCTCACGCAGCTCATTCGTCAGAAAGTAGGAATTCAAGATGACGCACAACAACAATAGTCCACAACGAATTATGGTGTGGCAATAGTACTCCAGAGGTTTGGAAGGAAGAAGCGTCACCAGCTCCTGCACATTAAAAATATCGAGGCGAAACCCGACATTATAGCATTGGAAGAAAATATAGGGCTAGTTTCTCTGGCCAATTATTAGGCATGTCATAATTTAAGCGTGGCGGAGAAGCGGGATTTACTCACCACCAACCTAATTCACAGGAATATCACAGCGATCGAGCATGGAATAAAAGGCGCCAAAGCGGATTACACGCTAGTAGAGGTGGTTCAAATAAAAAAGCAGAACCAAACGTTTTTATCCTTGTCATATACAGCGCCCCAAAAGACAGGAATTTGGGCGTCCTGGACCTCCTTATGTGTGCGATAAATCTTGCGGGTATGCCGCAGCTTGTCGTCTCTGGGTACTAAACGCGCCACATCTGGAGTGGATATATTTCAAAGGCGATCCGAAGGGCGCGAGGCTGTGGGAAATCATTCAGGACCTGGGCTTAACCATCTTCAACGACTCACAACAACCTACCCGTATAGGCATTAGCGTTAGTAAAGTATGAGAAAAGTTCAGAGGGCTGAGTGGGTCTGCCATTGGGTAGCGACCACCATGTGGTCTCTATTACATTCGACACGGCACAACACAAACGTTGAACGACCCCAATAAAAATTACTGATTAGGATAGATTCCGCACCATCAGAGAGACGCGGGCCGGTGGTCGCATCACCGATCTAAACGCCTGGGTAAGCGATGTGAAGCGAGACGCAGAGCACAAGACCGGACAGGTGGACACCACCGAAGAACGCCCTGCGACAGACAAACGGTTCATGCACATGTAGGCGGAGCACGTGTCCCTATTGTGCAGGTGGAAGTCGCGCAAGTACAATAGGAGGCTGGGACCCCGCATGTTCAGGCTGGAAAAGAAAATTGAAGATCACACCAATGATCTTAACATGCTACAGTAGTGGTAGATATGTGACGGATTGAAAGGAAATAGTAAATCGGGGCTTGTGCTGTGGAACCTACTAGACCCGATTCAAACTAAGTCCGCGGCTCGGACGCGCCTGAACCAGGTAGTACATTAGTACAATAGCACGGACGTAGAACTACTAAACTACTTCAAGTATAAGTACCCCAACACGGCACAGGGTGGGAACGCAGCCGCCGTGTATACTAAGGCGGAGAATGAGGCCCTAGACGCGGACATCACTGCCACAGAAGTGATGGCTGCGATGGGGAGACTTCGGACGTCCACGGCCACGGGGCCGGACGAAGTAACTAACAAAATCCTCAAAAATATGGATGACGACTCGATCCAGGCTCTGACAGACATCATGAACGAGTGCTGGAAAGGAGGAAGCCTCTGTACTTTTCATCCTTGCCTTTTAGTCTTGGTCTCCATTGCCTCCCTGATTGGCACGTGGTCATTGTTATGGCTTTATAAAGGGCGGGTGCTCCAGGAATAGCAGCTGGTAGTCAGTGCTCGTCCTGTGCTCATGGTTACTTCTGCGTTCCGTGTCGTTTTTTGCGCGGCCGTCTGAAGGTTAAAGTCAGTATGTAACTTTGAAAACAGCGTTAACTAAGCTGCCAGATAACAAACACTCCCAAACTGAACGAATAAGTTGAGCGACTAAATGACACAATACGAAATTCAGGGGGACACTTTGTTGACTTAAAGTGCGGTGAAGCCTTTAGCGCGGTGCTGCTGCTGGTGTCACTGATGTATGGTTAAGATGTTGATTACGTACACATTTGTTTGTGAATCTTAAATGCTGGAGACACTGGAAGGCGTTTGGAAGGTATCCCTCTGATTCGACGCCTTTTCGCAGTCTCCAGCGCTCGAGATAAGAAGAACTACACATGCGTTGGCAGGAAGTAGCGTAGTCGTTAGCACGCTCGGCAGCGGACCTGAAGGACGGTGGTTCGAATCCCATCAAGTGCAAGATTATTTTATCGAGTTTCTGAAGACCGTGACATCGGGCGGACAGGATCGTGGCCGCGAGTATCATCCAATAAAGGCTTTCGCCTTATAATCTGGAACACATGGCTAGCGAAAACGGGCCCTACCTTTCTTCGAAGTTGTTCAGTCTGCTCTTTAGATTGTCCTTCGCTAGGTCAGCAGCAGACTGGTTACCAACCTTAACAATTGTTCGTTTCTCGTTTCGTATCGCAGCCCACATGCCAACTTTCTGAAATATTTTATATAAGTTTAGCTTTACTACAGTGTTCATAATCAGAACACTTGATTTGAGGGTATGCTTGCCTTACAAACTGCTAATATTCCGGAAAACTTTTATTTCCTTAATATGATACTTCGAGTAAATAATGAGTCCTACTTGTATTTCCTTTTAAATTTAAGGGTCACAGTGGATAACAAAATAGAAAATGGTTATTCTAAAATTTAGGATTTTGTGAAGGCGACTGTAAGTTTTACATATATAACGTGTCCTTCCTTTACTCGTCGTTACTAACTACTCATTTATTCTTTTCTTGCGCTTTGTCGCGTTGCTCTCAGCAATAATTTCCTTATTTGTACCTTCCTCATACTTTAGTTTTACAATGTGGCCTTCAAGGATTCCAGGAACAAAGTGATAAGGGTATGGAAATTAAGATGTCTTCAGCTTTAATTTCAGTGCAAGGGCATTGAATTTTGTCTGCTAGTAAAATTGGAACAAGTCATCAGAAGAACTTGGAACCAACCTATCATAGCTATGCGGCCACATGCTGGAAAGAAGAATTTTTAAACCATTTAATTTTTCTGTTTGGTTCTTGTATTTCGTAATGAGCTATTTTTCAATTCATTACCAGAGCAAGCGTTGCGGAAAAACATGTGGCTTAGCATTCATTACTATAAAGCGGGTAGCAGGGCTAAGAGACGGAACAAGATTACCGTCTCCAGCTTTGTATTCGGTACTCTTTGTTTATTTTAATGTCAGCCTGTCACTTGTCACACCACCCTTACTGCACATTGCTAATAACCATCACATCTAAATAAGCCTGAAACGCTCAATCAGTTTCCCTAAGCAGCGATAGAAAGCTAAGATACTAACACATGCAAACATCAATCACAGAATGCAGAAGTTTATGGAGGAAAAACGCTAAGGCGCCCGTATCCTGTTCGATGTCAGTGCACGTTAAAGATCCCCAGGTGGTCGAAATTATTCCGGAGCTCTCCACTACGGCACCTCTTTCCTCCTTTCTTCTTTAACATCTTCCTTTATCCCTCCCTTACGGCGCGGTTCAGGTGTTTACTGATATGCGAGACAGATACTGCACCATTTCCTTTCCCCAAAAATTAATTATTATTATTATTAGCATGTAAAGGTTAGCATGATCTAGCCCCAGAGCACTAATAAACCGATCAGTAAATTTTACTGTTTTTCGCACCTCGTTTGGTATATGTGGGAACAAGTTTTTTTTTCTCTTTTGTCATTTATCCATTGAACACAGCTTTCTCCTCTACACATTTTCACAATAAGACACTATACGGTCATATTTCATACCAAGTCCACGCTCGGTGAGATAGAGTTGCGAAGTGAAATATAGCCCTCCTTGTCGGGTGTCATGATTTTTTCGAATATTTCATCTTACCTTTTTAAAATTAAGTCGGGCTCCGCGACTGACCGGTGCATTGCACGAAGCAGTGAACTATACTGCACTTTCCTCAGAAATAGTTACCGATTGTTCTAATACGGAATATAATTTAATCAGAAGTCCTAGCTGTGAAACTGAGTCATATGCTCTATTTATTGAGCATGACTACCAGTTTTTGCTGCTTCAATAAACTTATAACATGCCTTATCAAGGAGATTGGAACCTTTCTTTTCAAGGGAGTGTATTTTTCATCGCTACAGAGTGATTTGTGTCAAAAATCAGAAACTTTAAGCACAGCTTGTTTGCCGACACGCTCAGCACAGTGGGCAATTGCGAGGGCTACTGCGAATGTGAGAAACGCTAAGCCTTGTGTGTGAGACCAGATCGACTTCTTTGTTCCCCACTAAATAGGCATTCATCAACCTCAGAATTGCTACTGCAAATTGAACACTAAATTATCAGAACTTCTGTTGTATCAAGCTGGATTGCAAAACAGTCAAAATCTCCTCATGGCGAGCGCATACATCCGTGAACCTGTCTAATCGCAGTAAAATCGCAGAGGAGATTCAGGGGCTTGTGAGGACACGTATCGCAACGCCAAACGTCACTGAAGCCAAGGAGCACTTAGCGGAATTCATCTATTTTGAGAATAACAATTGTAGTTTCAAAAATTGGTCTTTGAGGTAAGGAAATGACGCCGTAATTATCTCACACCTCTGTGGACACCCGAACCGCGCCGTAAGAGAAAGGACGAAGGTGGGACGGAGAGCAGAAAGTAAGTTGTAATAGCTTTTTACATTCTATTTCGCAGGAGCAATTTAGGGGGTACAACGGCAGCCGTGTAACACGTTATGTGGACACCACCGCCAAGTTCTTGATAACGCTATCGAAGAATCCACTGACCCGGAGAGCCAGTTATGCGCCGTTCCTTTCCACAAAACTAGCGGAGGGTTAGACTGCGAATAGTACCACACTGGGAAGTATACTATTGGCTTCGTGCGAGCGTGTCCTGAAGTCCGCGGCTTGTGCCAGCAACGCGATCGAACCGGAGACAGGAAGCGGTAGGCCGAGTGTGCAAGTGAGCGTACAGACGCCAAGACGGCCGTGTGAAACGCCTAACCGGGCAGTCCCCTGTGAAACGTCCAAATAGGCTTTCCACTCCAGACCTCTTCGCCAGTAATGCCATTTAGATTTCGCGGATTACAGCGTAAGCCTGTAAGGTTGCACTTTATATTTTAAAAAATGTTTGATGCTGATCGAACTGAATTTAATAGTGCAACTATTTTTGCTTGAAAGGTAATTGATCAGAAAGTAGAAAAAACAACCACAAGACTCTGATGTGATTTGAATCCACGACCTCCGTATGTCACATGCGGTGCTCTACCAACTGAGCTACAACAGTGGTTTTTCAATCTACACCTTTCGGGTGTATTTATATAATATGTAACCGTACTTTCTTAGAAAGAGCTACCATTTATCCAGATTATAAAGTCCTAAAGTTCTAAAGCTCTACCTTGAAATTCTGTCCTATGCTATATTGATTGAGCATGTCCTCCAGTTTACATGTAATCTAAGTACCCCCGAACGCAGGAGTTTTGAGAGCCGCCATCGTAGCTTAATTGGTGAACCCCGCTTCCGAGGCCGTATACACTCGCATGCGCGCGGCGACACGTGTTTCTTTGATGGGTGAAAGCCTGACTAGCCCCATTACGAGAAAAACTGGCGGCATGTGTGTGCTACCATTTTACTGTGCTTACTCGAATATGGTACAGAAAATTACAGTGTTGTTGTTGTTGTTGTTGTGTTGTTGTTGTTGTTGTTGTTGTTGTTGTTGTTGTTGTTGTTGTTGTTGTTGTTGTTGTTGTTGTTGTTGTTGTTGTTGTTGTGTTGTTGTTGTTGTTGTTGTTGTTGTTGTTGTTGAAAACTTTTATTGTCCAACAGAGAAAGACCACACCGCCTGGGCCGCTCTGTCTCACCCCCCTTTACAGGGGAGAGGACTTAGGAGCGGCCCAGCCGCACGGGATGGTCGCATTCGATGCTGGCCGGGTTGGTTTCGCCGGCGGCCTCTTCTGCCAGTTGGACGGCGGTGATTTGGAGCTCAGGGTCCGAGCTCCGCAACAAGGTTTCCCAGGCTTCCCTACTGCTAATGTTTTGCGCCCTGCCTGGGGAGTAAGCGCACTCCCAAATTATATGGTCGAGGGTTCCTCTCGGCCCACACTTTTTACATTTATCGTCCTCGCAGTCCGATCGGATATGTTTGTTTAGTACTGGGTTTGGGTATACTCAAGTCTGCAGGCGTCTCCACGCCGTCGCCTGACTCCTATTTAACGCCGTGTTTGGTGGGGGACAACACCTCAGGCATTGCTTGTAGTGTTCTGTAATCTCTTGATACGAGATTAATCGCCCTTCTCTATCATGTTCGGCCTGAGCCGACCCATCCTGTACAGCACGGAGGTAGAGATCTCGAGCTGCACTGTGGGCCGCCTCGTTACCTCTGACAGATTCGTGCGCCTGGGTCCAGATGATGTTGATCGTCATATCAATCACTCCTTGTGTTAAAATTTTGGTGGTGAGGGGGTTGATCCTCCCTCTGCTGAAATTTTGGATTGCAGTCTTACTGTCGCTAATAATATATCAAGCTTTGGTGCCAGCGCAAGCGATCGCTATCGCGGCTTCCTCCGCTATCTCGGTTTCTGTCCCTAGTATGGTGGCCGCCGTGATGAGGGTGCCCTCCCCATCTACCGCCACTATGGTCATGTATCGACGTTGTCTATCCTCTGCCGCATCTACGTAGCTGACTTCATTTCAGGGTTTACCCCGATAAATTCTTTCTATCGCTTCCGCCCTTTTCTGTCTCCTTTCCTTATTAAACTCAGGGTGCATATTCTTGGGTAGGGGAGGGATTCTTAGGTGCGCCCTGATTTGCCTGTAAATGTCGACCCTTTCCTTTTGCCCCCTGTCTGTGGCCATTCCAAGATTACTTAGCGTGGCTCTTCCCCCTCGCGTCGTGCTGAGTCTTTCAAGTTGCGAGGTTTTAACCGCTTCCGCAATTTCTGCAATCGTATTATGCAGTCCTAGGGCCAGTAGCTTCTCCGTCGATGTACAGATTGGGAGCCCTAGGGCCTTTTTTACGCATTTCCTGATGAGCGCGTCTATCTTGCTCCTCTCATCTGCCTTTAGGTTCAGATATGGCGTGGCGTAGCCCACTCTACTAATGATGAAGGCCTGTACCAATCTTAGGAGGTTTTTTTCCTTGAGGCCGCCTCCCTTACGTGAGACCCTCCTGATGAGGTTTAATGTCTTGGTCGCGTGGTTTTCTAATTTGTTAATTGTGATCGTGTTCCTCCCGTGTGTTTGTAAGTGGAGGCCCAATATTCGTATTGTCTCTACCTTCGGTATTTCCCTTCCTTCCACGTACACCTGTGGGTCAGAGGGAGGTTTGTTCCTGAGTGCCTTGTCATTATACACGAAGATTTCTGATTTTTCAGGCGAACATTTAAGTCCTCTGTCCTCCGCGTACTTTGAGATGACGTCTGATGCCGCCTGCAGCGTTTGATTGATCTCTGCGTCGCTCCCTCTGTTGATCCAGAGGTTGATGTCGTCCGCGTACAGGCTGTAGTTTAAGTTGTAGTTCCCAATTTTTCGCAATTCCTGCGGGAGCCCTCTCATGGCCATGTTGAAAAGAGTGGGTGACAGTACCGATCCCTGAGGTGTCCCCCTGTTACCCAGCCTGATCACGCCGGATTGTATTTCCTGGAAAGTTATAACCGCCGTGCGGTCCGTTAAAAAATTTCCGATATAACGATAGGTTTTTAGCCCTATTCCTGCCTGCTGGAGCCCCTCCAGAATGGCTTCGTGCTTGACGTTGTCGAAGGCCTTTTTTAGGTCTAGTCCCATAATGACTTTCGCGTCTTTGGTTCTGGAATGAATTATGTCTTGCTGCAGCCGCAGCATGACGTCCTGTGTACTCAGATGGGGCCTGAAGCCATAGATCTCGTCTGGCCATTTCTCTGTTTCCTCCTTATAATTTGAAATTCTGGTCTGAATGATGTGTTCCATTAAGTTTCCGACACATGACGTGAGTGATATAGGCCGGAGGTTTTCCAGCTGCGGTTGCTTCCCGGGTTTTGGAATCAGGATCATGGTAGCCTCTTTCCACAGCGGTGGGATCTCCCCTTTTTCCCAGTAATCCTGCATGTAGCTGGTAAGGGCCTCTATCGAGTTGTCATCTAAGTTCCTGAGCATCTTATTCGTGACTCCATCTGGCCCTGGAGCCGACTTGGTTTTGAGTTTCGCTATCTCCGCCCTTACTTCAGCTCTCGTGATGGGCGCGTCTAACTTCTCATTTGGAATCCCGTGGTAGTCGGGTAGCTCTCTAATTTCCGTGTCACCTATGTATGTCGCGACGAGTTTTTTCATGAATACGTCGTCGTCCTGTTCTTGGCATGCGTGTCTAACTTTAGCCATTTTGACTCGTGCTTGTGTCTTGGACGTGTCAGGGTCTAATAAATGTCTTAGGATATTCCACGTCTGGGGGAGATTCATATTCCTTTCCATGTCACTACATTTGTTAGTCCAAATTTGTTCACACAGCTTAAAGGCGTAATCTTCTATTTCTTTGTTATGACGCGCCAGCCTTCTTCTGAGGTTTTTGTTGTTTCTACCTTGCCTTTTAAGTCGACGTTCCATGCCCTGTTTGGCCTCCCACTTGTGTAAGAGTCGGGCATCCGCTATTTCCGGAGCTTTTTCTCCTTCTAGCGTCTTAGTTGTTTTCCTGGTGTCTTTCTTTACCGCTTAGCACCAGTCCTCTATATTTCCTATCTTTGTTATGTCTCTGTTCCCCCTAATCTCTCTAAATCGGTCCCAGTCTGTGATTTTCGTCCGGAAACACTTTTTTCCTTTGACTTTACTCCTGATTTCAACCGTGGTTTCCACTATTGAGTGGCCGCTCCCCAGATTGAGTTCCGTATTTATCCATTGCGTCGTTTCTACATTTTTAATCAGGGTCCGGTCCGGTGAGGTATCGGCGGTAATGCTGTTCCCCGCCCGCGTGGGGTGTAACGGGTCAGTCAGCAATTTTATCCCCAGGTTATGCGTGTCCTCCCACAACTGTCTCCCCTTTGCGTCTTCCTTAGTGTACCCCTACTCCGGGTGATGGGCGTTAAAATCCGCTACTATAATTAGCGGCTGGTTCTCCGCTATTTTAAGTGCCTTGTTCATTATCGCCCTGAAGCGGACCTTCCGTTGTCGCGGTGGGCTGTAAATATTGAGTAGGAAAGTGTTTGATTCCTCCTTTTTACCTGTTAGAATTTCTACAAAGACGTTTTCTATGACGTTGTCTTCTAATTCGTGTTCGATCGTTGCTACGTTTCTCTGCACCAGTGTTGTAACTCTCGATTTGTCCCCTTTCCCACTGTGGAAGGCGCGATACCCTTGTAATTTGGCCGGGCCACCGGTCTCCTGCAACGCTATAGCAAGGGGGGCTGATTCGCGGAGCGACAGCGTGCTCTGCAATACCGGTCGTTTGCGCCGAAACCCGCGATAGTTCTACTGCCAAATTTGGATGTTATTGGGCGGTCTGTCCATTATTCAAACTTGTCATGTTCTCCTCAAGTGGAGTCACTCTCGCATTTAGGTTGGCGGTTTCCCCCTTTAATTGCTGGAGCGCCTCCGTCATGAGGTGAAAGTGATTTTGCATCTGTATCTGCATTTGTTGAATCTGATTGGCTAAGTCCTCAAGTTTACGGTCTCTTTCCTTAGCAAAATTCTTGAGACTTCTCTCCAGTTCCGCATTTAATTTCTCTAGCTTTTCATCCACTGTCAGGTCTGAATAGTTTTCCTCCCTGACTTTGCGTTTAGATGGGGGTGGAGAGTACCCTCGACCATCGTATTAATCTCCGCACCCTTGCTGTCGGCTTGAGCGCTAAGAGGGTCGCCTTCGATTTTGTTAGGCGCCGCTATTTTAGATCCGCCTGGTTTTGTTTGAGATTGAGTCGTCACTGTATTGCGCTCTGTTTTTAAATTTTGTATGTCCTCCTTTAAACTAAGGATCGTTGCATTCATGCTCCTAATAATGTTTGTCAATTTTTCTATCTCCTCGTCTTTTTTGTCCTTAATATTTCCGCCCTGGGTAGCCGTGCTTGCGAAGCTTACGCCTTTGCTCTCACCATTATGGGTTGTTGATGCGCCTCGGGCTCGACTGAAGGTCCTGGCTCTCGAGCTCGACAGTACCCTGGATTGGCTCCTTCCCCTGGATTGGTTCCTCCCTCTGGAAGAGCTTGGTCCCCTGGAGGCTGTCCGCTGCTCCTCTCCTAGTCTAGGGAAGGAACTCGTCCTGGGCTTGTATCCTTCCTTCTCCCCGTCTGGTCTGGCCCTTGGGCGGCTCTGGTGTTCTTGGGTTTTTGCGATGCGGTTGGTTGCTCCCCCCGTGTCCGCTTCTTCCTTCATCTTCTTTTCCCAGTGTCTCTTTTTTATTTCGTACGGTGTACGATGGATCAGCTTCATTTGCTGTCCCCCAGCATGTGATCTTTCCCGCAGAGTTGGCACTTCAGCTTGCAGGTGTAGTCCTCTGGTGGATTTTCCTGTCCGCAACCACGGCATTTGATGTTTGCCGGGTTTGGACACACGTCGATTCTATGGCCTAGTCTTCCGCATGCCTTGCATACTTCGTATTTCTTCTTATACAGGTAGCATCTGTGCGGGGCTCCCCCAAGGATGACTGTCCTCGATACTCTCTCGTCCTTGAAGAGTATTAATATAGTCGTGGAATCTTTCCCGAGTCTTCTTACCCCGATAACCTCCGGGTTTGCCTTGTGCCTTAGCATCTGCATGATCTCCTCTTGGGTGAAAATCCTATCCACCCCGTGCACCACTCCCTTGCCGCAGCCGTCCGGAGTGGCCACGTAGGCGAAGACTGGCACCTGTTCTTCCTCCCCTAGCTTGATTAGGTTTATGCTCACGTATTTCATCTTCCTTTCCCCACTTGTCGTAGCGATGAGGATGGAATGTTGTTTCGTGTTGGGTATCACGATGTCTTCCTCTTCCGTTTCTTGAATATTCACGCCCTCTGACGCCTTGATCATTCTTGTTAAGTATGCAGGTCCACGTTTAAGGAGTCTATCTAGTCCACCTTTGGGTCGGAGAATAATCTTGTCCGCTCCCTCCGGTATTTGTGCCTCCTGTTTCTCTACTGAAAATGCTGCCAGTTTTCTTCTGGCTTGCCGGAGCCTGAACTGCTCGGCCTCGATTTCCCTCCTGCTCTTCTCGAGCGGGACAACCTTCTTCTCTCTGCACTGGAATCACTGTCCCGGCGCCGTGAACTCCCGCGGGTCCACTTCGTCACCTTCAACCACCTCCATGATGGCTGCCCTCGATGGCTGCACGCGCGCCGTGGCGCTGCTGCTCCTCACGCTAGGGGCGCCGCTGCGCCGCTGCTGCTCCCTCGGCTCCCCCGCCGGGGCTCCGACCATGTATCGCCCGGGTTAGGCTTAGCTCGCTTCGCCTCAAAAATCCTGGATTATTAGAAAAATCAGACTCACTTGGTGGAAAACTTGGTATCCTCGTATTCCCGGCGAGTTCCGACATCCGATTCTTCACTCGTTTTCAGTCGATGGGCAGGATTTCTCCCGATAACAGCGTCAAAGCATGGAGCTATGCTGAGACACGTCTGATCATGCCGGCTAGGCCTAAAGCCCCCAGAAATTTACAGCGATCGCAAGAAAAACAAGGTGACGACATCAAGCTGCCCTAAGACGCACACAGCAAGCCGAGCACCGCAACTTCAGGCAATCATATACACTCTGTGCGTCTTATATACACCCCACTGGCTGACCTCAATGTGGCACCAGTTTTCCCGATTACTATTGGGAAATTGTGAGCCAGCGTTTGTCGTACAGCGTTCCTGGTGGTGTCATACAATTTCTTTTGTAGCGGGAGCTACACTAAGCAACCATTCAAGCATTTCGCGGTACATGCGAGAGGCCAGTTGTGCGCATGCGCCGTTACCAAGGCAGCCGGAGAGGAGCAGTGGGTGCGCGGCGCGCTTCGTCGCCACCGTCGCCGCGGCCGCGCGCCCGCTCCACCGTCGAAGGTGAATGTGAAGTCGCGCGGATGAGCAGTTGTGCGCATGCGCTGATACCATGGTGACCAGACAGACCGCACAGCTGCGCCGCGTTCTTCGTCGCCGCCTCGCTGAACGCCGCTCTATGACCCCACCCACGCGTCGCTTACGCAGCGTTGCGTATAAAATGCGGAGATGTAATGTGCGGCTGTATCAACGTTTGCCATGCATGCTGAGGAGAGTCCAGCCGCTGCTAAACGGCGGTATGGACAATAGAACAATAACTCTTCCGATCCTGAGGTGGTTATCGTATGGCAGTTGGCTATTCAATAAACATAGAATAAGCGTCAGAAGGCGAAGAGACCGTGACAAACGGAGACGCCAGACTGCCGAGCGTAATAGACGCCGCATAGCCGCCGAGATGGAGCCTACGGAAGGCGTGAGTCTACGGGATTCAACTGAAGAGGATGTGAAGTCCTGTCGTGTGACTGATCACACCATTCAAGTTTCCGAAAGTGCATCTGCGACCCGGTCATTTCAAGCAGACTCTGTGAACAATCCGTTTGGACACTTTGTAGTGTGTGCGAAAGACTGTGGCACCAAAAGGACTGGACACCAGTGAGCAATCCAGTGTATGGCACTTTGCGTTTGGCATTACCAGAACAACAAGTTCAGCCAGGGAAACGTACCTCCCGCTACGCATATCCCGGCATAGCGGAGCTAAGCCACTGCCAATTTTTTTGCATATAGCTTGCATGTGCTGGTTAAGTTGGAAGCAGCTTGCGACCGATATTCGAACCGATGATATATGCAGCTTAAACGGTATGCCTTCCCAGAATTTACCTCGTCCCTTAAGGCACGAGTTAGGTATTCACTGAGATGTGAGACCGTCGCTGAAACACAAGCTTTCCTCGAAAATAATTTTCATATTAAAATTGGGACGCAACCGTTCATCGTACACCGTTGCGGGCAGCGTCATACGTTTTCTTTTTTCATATAGCATACGTTTCTTAGCCACGCTGGAGGCGAGCTCGCGACAGGTATTCGAACCGAGGGTCCGGGTGTTCCAATCAGACCTTTGTTTGTGGAATGAGCCTCCGGAGGTGCTTCTTAGTTTCAGTTCTCAGTGCGCAACCTGGGTCCAGGTCGAACGCTCATGATGTGTCACTAATGTTTTCGCCTTCACAGCACGTAAGCAGCCTAAGTGTCCGAATTTTTTTCAAGCGAAAGCTTTACTACCCGCTGCCGTAGTGTTGGGCGCGTGTTTCATATGCCCTTGAACCGAGGAGCGGGAGAGGAAGGCGAGGACTGGGCCGCCATCGCCGCCGTCGAGCTGGATCACGAGACCGCCATGACGTCTCTATCGCTCCGGCTGTGCCGCAGTGCCGTCGTCGCCGAGCTCGGGTTGCTGCGTTGAGTCATACAAAATTGTTACAGACTCTTCGGTTGGTATAAAAGGAGCGTTTCAGGGCAGCAGTCGGCAGCAGTTACACTTGATTAAGCGACCTTAAAGTCATTCAAGCAAGACCGAGCTTAGCGAAGTATAACTACGCTTAACATTCAGCTTTCGCCTTGTCCACTTAGGTTTAGACTTGTTAAACTTTTGATTATTTTTTTCTTACATTTTCTAATCAATGCTGGTTTATGTAAAAAGTGGCTTCACTGTTAATAATTAATGTCTGCAGTTTAAATTTGTCACCAATATGTTTCTGTGATAAGAAAGGTTATAAGAAAGCAGAATCCCTGGATCACGGGGTAAATGATCCACATGAAATGTACGATAAAATATTACGGAAAGAAACAGGTGTCAAGGAAATCCAGAATTACGGGCTAATATATGGGCTTTAACCAGAGAAGTTAAAAAGTAATTGCTTGAGGCTAAAGAACAATTTCCTGCACTGCGCTCAGTAACTTTGTTAAAGAATCACCTCATTAATTCTGGAGCTACATTAGTAGCAATTCGAGCACTTCTATAGGCTCGCACATAAAAGGTGGCGGTGGTTGTGAAAAGCGTTTGCTCGATTTTTATGCAGAGAGGTGTTCGGGGGCTTCTCCTGGTGGGAAGCCTTATTTGATATTAGGGAGAGTCCCTAGTCTGGGAGCCCATTGGTAGAAGCCGTCGTCCAGTCCCTCTGGACCAAGGCCCGCTGGGCTTCGAGGTTCGAGCAGCCGACCAGGGCCGCCTTCCAGTCCACTCGGGTAGTGGGGGGTTTGGGGAAGGGGCTTCGATCTGCTGGCAGGCCCACACCGCTTGCGGAGCACCATTGCGACCAAGGCTGTACTAAAAGCGTGCAAAGGGGCACAGGACACGAAGCACCGCGTCGTGGTCTCGCTTCTCGTGCGCCACTCTGGAGTGATCCATGGACGGGGTTGATCCAATAATGGCACCCCACACGTGAGGGGCCACGCAGAGACGTGTTCTCGTTAAGTGTGATTGACCCTGCACATGAGCATAAACCACCAGACAGCAAATTATCGACTTTTTTTTTTCCATGGCAACAAAAGCTGACTCGTGGGTACAGTCTCTGCTACTGTGCTTCGGGGAACCGCCGCGGAAGCGACCTTTTTATTTTGCTCAGGTGGACTAGGTTGTTAGGTGAAGGAGCACACTTATAAAAGTCTATCGGTTTATTTCAGCTCCTTTTTATCTTTTCCCGACTGCGCTCGTGGAAACGCAAAGAAGGCGAGGCGGACGCTGGGAGTTCGGGAGGCGAGCCGCAGCGAGAACAACAATCTCCCATCCCTTGTCAGGCGCAAGCGCCTGACTACACTGCCAGAACAGTCTTGTGGAACCCCACACCTTTAACACAAACAACAACACAAAACACATCACTGAAAACATGGTACGTGAAACGTACCTCAGAACGACAGAATCTAGATACGCGCGCACGGGAAAGTAAAACACGTAATAATTGGAAGAGGTATAAGTTCGTAAATTGCAAGCAAAAACAAAAAGGTATCACAACACACATAAATTTAGAAATGCCTTGCTTCTAGCAGACATGATTTTCGTATACAAAAGGCAACATACCATCTCAGGGAACACAACCTGGAATACAACTGCTGCATTAAGAAACTTCACTTACCGAAACTGGAGATTCTCCTGTGGTTTCTGGGGATATGATCACAGCATTCGCATCAATTAAGCTTTTCGACAATCTCAAGAAGACATACCACTATGTATACTGCTTGCAGTCGCATTTTGGCACATGACAGCGGCCAAGGAAACACCGCAAATGTACCTGTGCCTGACGGGCATCGCGAATGCACTACGCCGAACATGAACAACACGGGCGCAACGTTTAGTGGGGTGGCATTTCCAACGAACCAACAGGGAACCGAGGCTGGGTTTCTCCCCTAGCGGAGAGACGTGGTCCCCCGCCTCCGCGTGCGAAACCGGCACTGCGCGTCCTCGCCAAATTATGCAACCCTCGCCACTCTTTCTTAAGGTTAAACATATACTCTTAATGGCGTAAACTCTGTGTATACTTTTGTCGGTCAGTAACCTTTATCTTCAAAGTGTACAAGGCTGTACGTTTTTATGTTTTCATTATTGTCCAAGATTTAAAGTTTACATACTTCTACACTGAGGCCAGAACTGACATTTAGAGGTATATGGCTCCAGTGTATACCTCAAGCTGTGACCTCCATAGCTGACCGAGTCTGCACCGTTTGCGTTTCAGCTCGAGAAAAAGGGGGCGAGGGTTGCATATTTCGGCGAGGAATGACGCTCAGCGCCGGTTCCACTAGCAGAGGCGCGGTTCCGTGCCGCTCCGCTCAATAGTCCTTGAAAAAATTTAGCAATGCCGTGAAAGTCCTTGCAAACCGTTAAATTTTTTCTCTCAAGGCCAGCGTGAACCCTGCAAAATGTTGCTAAAGTGAAAAAAATTACGAAAAACGTCTTCTGCGAGGAAAGAAATGCATGCGAAGCACTTACATATTTTCTCTACAGTCTAGAAAAGATATCCGTATGTCATTAAGGATTATGGAGAGAATAAGCAAAGTACCAAGAAAACAAAGGAGACTGCTGAAATTCTAACTACTGACTCTACTACCGACAGTAATCCAAGTTACAGCAACTAATATGTATATGCTTTACAGGACCAATCTTGGATATATGGAAGCAATGAAGGAAATTTCATCCACTTGAACAACAGAAGCATTGAGCGTGACGTCATCATATGCCTGCTCTTCTGCTACTAGAAAAACCTCAGCTTTACGCTAAGGCGTACGTGTACTGTGCGATGTCAGTGCACGTTGAAGATCCCAAGGTGGTCGAAATTATTCCGGAGCCCTCCACTACGGCACCTCTTTTTTCCTTTCTTCTTTCACCCCTCTTTTAACCCTTCCCTTACGGCGCGATTCAGGTGTCCGCACGAATTTCGGTGTAAGGACGTTGGTCCGTCCGCAGTCAGGACAAAAAACGGATAGTTGCCTCCCAACCGAATGGAAAATAGATAAAGTCGTATTGCCACAATCTGCTCAGATCTCGGTATATGCAGACGACATCTGTATTTGGGCATCAGCGGTGACCCATCCTCAAGTTCGTGCAAGACTTCAAAAGGCGGCATCGATATTGACATCTTATCTTCGCTTGCAGGGCCTGAACATTTCGACCAAAAAGTGTTCACTGGTGGCGTTCACACGCAAAATATTGTCACACTACACTATTCGCATTAATGGTGAAGCCATTCCCTACGACAGAAGCCACAGATTCCTTGGTGTTGTCATCGACAGGAACCTCTCGTGGAGTCCACATGTCTACGACATGAGAAAGAGACTAATTGCGATTGTCCACGTCCTCTCCTTCCTCGGGGGAAAGTCCTGGGGCGCATCAGTGCGCTCTATGCTGCAACTGTACCGTTCCCTATTTCTGGGCTACATGCGGTACAGTCTTCCGATATTCAGTTCCATTAGAAAGTCAAATATCAAGACTCTTCAAAGTGTGCAAGCGCAAGCTCTCCGTATCTGCCTTGGACTGCCTAAATGTGCATCAACAGCAGCAACTGTTCTTGTTGCCCGGGAACATCCTGTTACTACATACATTGCTGTTGACACCATGAGAACACATATTCGGCACCTCACCACGCGCACAACCTGGACACATTACTTATTGTGTAAATAATTTGTACATATTACTTCTCCCCCTGTCCTCTATTCCTGTCCCCTCACCTCTTTCATTTCATTTCTCCATTCTGCCTGCTGTCCTTTATTTCCGCTGCCCCAGCTCAGGTGTTTCAGTATCGATGGCAGATGCCGGGGCTAGCAAAAATCTTTTCCTTCCTTTTTACTATTATTCTTAATAAAACCACTACCACCACCACCACCTCACACGGGTTCTCTGTCATCACCTCGCAACACTCCCAATAATTAGGCCGCGTACTGCATTCGCCAAAGTCATTGAAGCTCATCGCGCATATCTTCCATCGGAGTTCACCCCTGCGTCAAGACCATGATCGCCCTTATGGAGTCTTCATGAACCTCTGGTTCACCTCTATATTCCTGGAATTACGAAGGAAGCTGGTGTATCACTACTCGCCCTCAAACAACTTACATTGAATGACCTGCATTCTTACCACAGTCAACGATTACATGTTTACACAGATGGATCAGTTCACTCGACCAGTTCTGCGGGGTCGGTGGTGATACCGGCTAGATCCATCTTCATGAAAGTGAAGACGACCTATCCAACATCTTCAACTGGTGCGGAACTCGCAGCCTTACGGGCTGCGGTAGAGTTCATCAGTCAGGAACCTCCACATGAATGGACGGTTTTCACCGACTCTAAAGCAGCCATTCAAGCCCTGCAAGCTGCGCTACGCCGCGGGTCGCAGGAATAACTTGTTGCTGAGATCCGTCTACTGTACCACGGCACCGTTTCCAAAGGTCATGACATCATTTTTCAATGGCTGCCAGGACACTGTGGTATTAACGGTAATCACCAGGCTGATGCGGCTGCGCGTTCGGCTCACAACGACGGACTTCCAGTGAGGATCCCAATATCAAGACCTGACGCAGCGTGTGCGCTTCGCCCTTTGGCGCTGGAGCTCACACTTTTAGCGTGGAACACGGGAGAGTTTTGCAACCTCTGCCTCAAGGCACTGGACCCTGGACTGCGCCTTCGTCTTCCACGTAACTTAGCACGTCGCGACGCAACATTGTTATGCCCTTTATGAATCGGCGTTGCTTTTACCAACCAGTATGCCTTCCGGATGGGGATGGCCGACAGTCCTGCCTGTGAAAGCTGCGGTTGTGAGGAGACCATAGCTCATCTTCTCTGTGAGTTCCCTGCATTTGCGAGTGCAAGACATACACTGTGTTGTGCCCTGGATCGCCTCGATCCTCGCCCGTTAAGAGAGCAAAAGATCCTCGGTCCGTGGCCACAGCAGTCGACTGCCCTCATGGCATACAAGGCACTCTTTGCCTTCTTGAGAGCGACTGGATTGAGTGACAAATTGTGACAGCTTTGTGCGTGTATGTGTGTGTTATGCCTTTTTCCTCTTCTCTCTTCCTCCTTTTAGCCCCCTAATCTCTCTTCCCCAGCGCAGGGTAGCCAACCGAACCCCTTTCTGGTCAACATCCCTGTCTTTCCCTCCTCCTCTTTATCTATCTATCAGATGTCCGCAGATATACGAGACAGATACTGCGGCATTTCCTTTCCGCAAAGACAAAGACCAATTATTATTATTATTACTCTGCATTTTAACAAACGCTTTTTCTGGTTCAAAAACTTCTCAGGTCTCAAGCAAACATTCCATGTGGTTTGATTTCAAAGTGATTGAAGTGCTTGGCACTCTTTAAAAAAAAGTAGTTTATCAGTACGATTACCCTAGGTCGTTTGGGTGTAAAAGATTTAAACGTGCTCATATAAATTCCTTTTAGAATAAACTTCATGGTTACCCGGAGTTCACCTAATGTAGGTATATTTTGTATTTTCAATAAAGTGCTTTTTATGTTTAATTCCCCTGCAATAATTTGTTTTCCATCTTGGCGATGGTTTGAGAGCCTATGCACTTGCTTGTCAAGTTTCTGCGTCTGTCGGATAAGTTCTTCGTTCCTTCTGTAGCCCATATGCTACAGTATGCACGTGAACATTAAATTTAGAGATCAGGAAGGTGACAGACCACTATGGCTAAAAAGCACAGTTAACTGAATTCTGTCTTCTCTGAATTTAAGGCCACTAATCTTGTTTATTAGACACAATGAAATGAAAATACAGTTCGTTGGAGGGGGGCTCCGAACCACACCCTCTGCATGTCTTACGCGATGCTCGTAGCTCAATGAGAAATCATTGCACCAGAAATGCGGAGGTTGTGGGTTTGAATCCCGTCCAGCGGTGATTAACTTTAAACTTTAACTTTAATATTAGCTTTAAAGGTGTACAGCATGAATAATACGTTAACGTCTAAAATTAGGTGGTTTTCAGATACCTTTATGTAGAGAGTATCAAAATTTTCAAATGTATGCCTTCAATAAAGGTTAGCTGTAGGAGGTTGCAGGTTACCCTCTGCGATAAAAGTTGCTGTGTGACCTAGAAAAGATCCGTGACCAATACTATATAGGTTACCATATTTAAAGGCTAAGCATGACCGGTAAATTAGAAGAATGCAAATTTTGCAAATGAAAGCCATTAATTAAGGTTACCAGGTTAAGAGTTTATACGGTGCCCACTCGTTCAAATATAGAGGTCATCGCTGGAGGTATCCAAGGGCCATACACCTTTAAAAATCAGTTGTGACCTTTGTGACCAAGCCTGGAATCTTTAAAGCTTGCAAAAGATTCAAAACATAAAAATGTACAGCCGTGTATACATCGAAGATAAAGATTAAAGGCCGATAAAGGTATACTTAGAAGTTACGACGTTAAGAGTCCAGGGTGTAGATGTTTCATTATAGCCAGGCATGGAAGATTATCTGTAAAAGTCTGCTTCATCAAGCCTTTTTGCCGTGGATGCTGATAATGTTGATAATATGCTTATATTATTGCATAATTTCAAAAAAGTGGAATCAGGGTTCTCCCACATCCGAGGTATAAGAATCGGAATGAGGTACCTTGGAGATGAGAGCTCGGCCAGCCGCGTGTGCGGCCGAAGACCCTGATGGGCTGGAGTCCACGTGATGTGTTTAGTAATGGATTCCGTGTTGCGAAAGCGCCAACACAAGAAATATGCTGCTAGGGGTGCTATGCGACCGGCTTCGTAGCTTCGACACGCTCCGCGGGTGTCGTAGAGGATAAAAACATGCCGACTCCTTCAGCACCTATTTTCAGTCTGTTTTCACTGCAGATAAAGGTGTTTTGGGGCCTTTATACGCCGCAGTGGTGTGTCGACACACTTTCAAGGTGTTCCGACCATAACTGTGCCTGGAATTCTTACACTGTTGTTGTTCTTAGATATAAAAAAGCTGCGATCCTGACGGCATTCCAAACTGCTTTTTGAGGCGCTATGCAGAACCAGTCAGTCAGTAATTTTATCTTATATATTCCAAATCAATTCAGGATAGTTTCCTTCCAGCCGAATGGAAAATAAAGTTGTTCCTATTTATAAGACAGGTGATGCAACACTAGCATCTAATTACAGGCCAATCTCTCTGACATGTACTTGCGCCAGAAATCTAGAGCACATAATATTAAAATTCTTAAAGATCATGCTTAGGCCAAACATATTGTCTGTCCCAATGAAGACGGCTTTACAGCCGGTTTGTCCACTGTCGCCCAACTAGTAGATCTCTTTCACGATTTAGGCAGAGAACTAACGACCAGAGTAAACAGATATAACTTTCCTCGATTATTCGATGGCCTTCCTCCGTGTGTCACACGTCAAATTACTTTTTAAGATTAATCATGTACTTCGTGCTGGACCCATTCTCAAATGGATCCAACTTTTTGCAAGAAAGCCAACAATTCGAGCAATATAATAACCAGGCTTCAAATGCTCTAACGGTTGTCTCCGGAGTACCACAGGGAAGAGTACTGGCACATTTTCTTTTTATTTTGTTCGGTAACCACTTGCCAAACAACGTAGATGTAATAATATGTATGTTCGCAGATGACAACTGCGTGCTCTACAGGCGAAAAAATAAGCCAGAAGATCAAGCAAGGCTCAACGTGGCCCTTAACAACATCGTGAAGGGGTGTAATTATTATGAGTGTGGCATTATGAGTGCGGCAGTGGAAGATGCTATGGCCAGTGCTATGGCTGCCTCTTCCGCTTCGAGGGCGGTAGTTGCCCTTATCGAGCCCGAGGCCTTGTCCTTGTGGTCATGTGACAATACGCTTGGCGCGTAGGCTCGGTTGCATGGATATTCTGCCGCGTCTACGCAGACTGCGTCTTCGTTGTCCGCGTGCTTATTTTATACAGGGCTTTGGCGCCTGCTCCGCGTAGGCGTTACTCACACTAAAAGAGTCTCAAAGCTGCGCTCAAATCTCGCACTAGAGAGAATCATAATGCCCCTTAGAACTTTTTATTATTTTATTCATTTGCACATACTGAAGTTCCTGCATGAGCTATCGCAGATACAAACAAAACGATAAGGCATGGCAGCTGAAATTAAATCACCAAAGTTGTAAACATAGCCAACACTACACTAACTGATTGAGCGGGGAACACTAAGAAAACAAGTAAACAGATTATCAGCTATTCGTGGCACGCATAGTCCTGTCTATTGCGTGGGAACGCAGTCAACCGGGTAGTGTTTTTCATTGTTCAATATGGTACGCGGAAGGAAACTGTATTTAACCCCTTTTTTGCGGGTAAAGTATTGTCAGAGGTTAAGATTGTGATCACTTCTTGCTGGCCTTGGTTTGGCGCGCGTGATGTAACTGTTGTCACTGGAGGGTCGGTAGTGTGAGTGGGCAACACCAGTGCAAAAATTTTAACGATTCCAGTTCCAAGCGAGTGGAGTGGGTAGCTATTTATAAAGACTCGAGGGCCGAAGAGGGATAAAATCACGGTGATATTTATTACATTTGAGGCGAATAGATTTCTATTTGATGGCCTCGATTTCCTTAATGTCTGCTAGCTTGTGTTTCGTACAAAAGAACCGTAGTCAAAAGGTGGATGGTTTAGCAATTTATACATTAGTAACCTGGTTTCGCTCAAACCCAGAGCTATTTTCCGCCTGAGATATCGTAATTTTTTGAGGGATTCGAGGTTGCTTGGAGGTTAAAATAATTCCTAGATACTTCTGCTCGGGCACCATTTGACAGGGTATATTATGAAAAGAGTAATCAAAGGTCGATGAGCAGGAACTATTACGGAATGCCATAGCAACAGTTTTGCGAAAATTGATATTCATCCGCCAGCTTTCGCACCATCTGCAGAAGCTATAAAATGGTTCGTTAATGCGAGACTGATCACCTCAAGAGTGAATGATGTCATACAAAACGCAAAAACCAGCGTACATGCGAATGCTCCAGGTGAACTTACAAGGCAGTTCATTAATATACAATTTAAATATTGAATGTCCTAAGACAGTCTTATGGCACACCAAATGTTACAGGCGCGGCAAAGGACTGAGGGTGGACAGCAGTTTACAAACTGTGAACGCTCAGAGAGGAAATTATAAATCGAAGTCAATGCAGTTCAAATCTTCGATGCGAAATTTAATTAGAACATTACTTAGAATCACACTAGTAAACCCGTTTGAAAAATTGATGAAAAACCCGTCAGTGTGATAACCACCATGCATATTATTCACAATGTCTTGCTAGAATTCACATAATTCGGTAAATATGCTAAAGCCTCGCCTAAAGCCATGCCAAACATTGAATAAAACATTACTCGGTTGAAGAAATTTTACAACGTGTGTGTCGATGATATTCTCTACCATTTTACATGATGATATAAGCGATATAGGCCTCTAGTTTAAGATGTTCTACATTCCCTGACATAAATAACGCAGAACTTTTGCCAATTTTCATTACTAAGGTAAAATACCAGGGGTAATAAATTTGGTAAATTTAGCATGTACATAACGGGATGCTCACAATGAATATTTAACGAGTATTACACTTGGCATGCCTTGCGGCCCACTTGCTTTCCTCACATGTAAATTCAGTATGATGTTCAGAACGCTAAGGAAACTGTCACGTGAAAACTGAACGTGAGAGTGCATTAGAACGATGCAATGATTTGATTGTCATGATGAAAAACGGGCTGAAAGAATGAGTTCAAAGCGTCTGAAATGGCTTTGGAGTCCGGAATTAGTTCGCCTTTAGCAATAAATCTAGTCAATGGAGTATCCTTTCGAATGATCGTGGGCCAAAATTGTTTTTGTGTTCTTGATCACTAAGTTTTGCAGTTCATTGAGAAAACAAAAATGGTTTGCAGAAGTAGTCAAAATAGGAGCTGTCATTTCTCTTTGTTAAGAAGACAATGATTTCACTATTAAAACATGATTGCTACGATTTCAATCTTTTCAACCCATGTGATGGATTCAAAATATCCTGATAAATCCAGGGAGCGTTTAAGTTTTTCTAAGCCGAGTATACGAGTATTTAAAAACAATCAACTAAACAATCCAAATCACATGTTTTACTGAGCACTGAAAAATGATCAAAACGATAATAAAGGCTGTCAATGATAGAAACATCCTCGGCACGATTGAAATCTGGAAAGGACTAAACGACATATCGCGGCTGATGAAAATAAGAAAACGCAAGTAAGATAGCTGTATGATCAAAGATTCCGTCTATTACTTCACATTTCTGACCTTTGTCTGGAAGATCGGATGTTAAAAACTGTCTAGCAATGCGCCATATTGAGATACACCGTCTGCGATTTGTCAAACACCGAACGTTGTAGTCAAAATCAAGAGGAAGAAATGCGCTTCGGCAGGGCATGTAATGAGAAGGCAGGATAGTCGCTAGTCCTTAAGTGTAACGGAGTGGATTCCAAGAGAAGGCAAGCGCAGCAGGGGGTGGCAGAAGGTTAGGTGGGCGGATGAGATTAAAAAGTTTGCGGGAATACGGTGGCCGCTGCTGGTAAAGGACAGGATTAACTGAAGAAACATGGAAAATGGCTTTGACCTGTAGTGGACATAGTCAGGCTGATAATGATGGTGAAATGAGGAAAGATTTTACTTTTCGTCCTTTAGGGCTCGGTGTGTGGAATTTAAATTCCCATACCGACACATTCGATATCGAATACCACATAGTGGAGGTCTCCCGAATGATTGAGACCATCTTGAGTTCTTTAACGTACGCTGAGGTCGGAGAGAACACAGGCTTTTTAGCATTTACAATGCGTCAGAATTAGGCTGCCGGAGACGGAATTGGATCTGCAACCTTGGGATCAGTAGCCGAATATTCTTAAGGACCATAAGCGCGAAGTGAATAAAGAATACGATCATTTTAGGGGCCGCACCAAGAACAATACATCAGTTTAAAAGGATTCGATAGCACAGAGAGCGATTGCTTTAACGAACGGCATAAATGTATCCCTGTGCGTAATTACGAGCGACAATTGCATATCATTAGCAAGCATGCTTTGACGATCAAAAATTGACCATATAGTTGGTGCGAAAATGACACAAAAATTGTCTGAGCTGTGGTCGTCGCCTCAAGGATTTCCGCACTGTTGTGGACCATTGTGTCGCTGGAACCAGACCGGCCCTTTGAGAACCCAAAATACATTCGTGAAAATAAAAACATTTTCTGCTCTTTTTAAGCGTTTTAGGACATCAGGATGGCAGAATATTTGGGCTAATTGCAACGCAATACGAGAGCACAGCAGCACAGACAATGGAAACCTGTGGCCTTATGCCTTACCTATCTGCTTGGCTCTCTTTAGTTCTTGCAAGGCCGCTCCTTTGGATACACGTACTCTTCTGTCAGGGAAGCAGTATAAAACAGGCGCAGCCACTGCAATTCACCGAAATCACGTTAGTGCTTATTTGCTTAAGTGGTTTTGCGTGCGATGCATCGTGGGTCACCGTCATATTTTGGGATCCGTGTTCATCGACACAACCTCGACTTCGCTAAGCCTGTACTGAAATAGCAATCCTTGGAAGCTTTTGCCTACGGCAAGCTGCTGCTGCAGCCCGGATTCTAACTCGTGACTCCGCTCTAAAGCGGAAGTGCATATCCACTATGGCACAATAGCATATCGAGACATGCAAGCACCAAGAACAAATTTCCTGAAGAAGCTTGTCTTTCAAGATCCTTTCATTCTCGTTGTTCATATCTACTTCAGCTGCACATGCTTCGTTAGATCACAACAATAGGGAAATCAAACTCACAAAGCGAGAAAATTACGAGCATATTGGGTTGCATTATAAGCAGACAATCTGAACGTATTTGTTAAAGCACTCGGAGTAACAATCACTGAGAGCTTAGTCTCAGCACCAGCCAGGTGACTGAACTGACATCCATGGCTATCAGTCATCTCACGTCGGACCTTACAGTTACGCTTGCTACGTTTCGTAAGCAGACACATGTGGGTCGTTGTCCCATGTCGTCGCCTCTTCGGTATAGCTGCCAGCGCTATCGTCTTCATTGCTTCCGGTGACTTCACCTACACGACGCTGCGGTATTGCTGTGGCAGCAGCCTCGGTGGCGTTGGTGTCTATGGCATCCACTGGATCCGTGGCGGGCGACGCTTCCCTTTCTCCAGCGTCACCACTTACATAGAAGTAGGCGGCCGACACTAACACAGCGAGGGTAATGAGAACACATGCGACGAACGATGCCACTGCTGCCTGGTTGCCGGGTTCATTCAAGTCGCCCCAGTTATGGATTGAAGGAGAATCACTCTGCCTGCGATGAGCTTCGCCGACGTCCACGGCTGGTACCGGGGCCTCACTATTTTCAGGTGGCGCTTTCTTCGATCCGCGCAAGATGCTTCTCAGCGGTCGCTCAGGATGTGCCGACATTCTGTCCTTAGCACTCGGTCCAATCCTTCGTCTTCCTTCAATACCCGAAAGGGCAATTCCAAGGCAGAAAAAAATGAAAGCAAAACCTCAATGGGGCGCCAGCGTGCCGATAGTGGGTTTGCACGCACGCGTAATGTGGTGCCGCCTGCGAGATGTGATGTTGTGACGCCATAAAAAAAACACATAACGCCATGATAACGGTCCTCAATTTAGCACTTCTTTAAAGCCTTTGTAGAGCCCCTCGCGCCGCGCTCGGCTCGCAGGCCATGGCACGCGGCGCCGGCCAAGAATGAGGAAGTTGGGCGAGGCCACCGCAGCGCAAGCATCGCAAATAAACAGTTCGAACCTCAGCGCAACCGGAGCTGGTTCTTCCTCAATTTAGCTCCCACAGATTTGGCGACCCGTCTTCGAACACGCAATCCCATCCTCCTCCATGATTCCACTGGCTCTTCCGCCCTGCCTACCGGCGACGACACGCCCCAGAACGCTCAGCCTCCCGGTGCTTTGGTGACCGCATTCCAGCCAGTCAGCCTGCCGGAATTTTGGCCCAGCAGCCCTGGCGCCTGGCTACGGCAGGTTGAGGCACATGTCCAGCTTCGACGTATCACCAACCAACACACCAAGTTCTTCCACCTCGTGTCTACCCTGCCTCCTCACGTCGCTGAGGAGTTAGTGGACGTCATCAGCTCGCTGGGCATGGCTCGACCCTTCAACACGTTGAAGGCGGCTCTCATCGACTGCAAGTCCGCGTCCGAGCGCACCGAACTCCAGCAGCTCCTCAGCGCTACAGAGCTTGGTGACAGCCGCCCTTCGCAGCTCCTTCGTCGCATGCGCCATCTCCTTGGAAACTCCGCTGCTCGGCACGACACCCTTCTCCGTGAGCTGTTCCTGCAGCGTATTTCTCAACACATGGCCCTTATCCTCGCAGTTGCGCGCGATGTCTAATCAAACAAGCTCGCCGAACTCGCTTATCGTGTTGCGGACTACTCACAGCTCCCCAACGTCAGCTCTGTGGCCACTTAGTCTCCAACTGCTGCCGCAGACTCCCAGCTTGCCAGCATCGAATGCCGATTTGATGCTCTTGCCAGGCGGCTCGATGTCCTCGCGCCTTTGCCGTGCCGTTCTCCGCCGAGGTTCAGGCCGCGCCACCGCTCCCCGGCACCTTCGTGCTCCCTGGAATCCCAACTATCCGACGGGTGGCCAACCACCTCGCCTTAGGCTGTCTGCTGGCACCACCGTACTTTAAGCTGCTCTGCCCGCAAGTGCACTCACCCGTGCTCCTGGCAGGGAAACGCTCGCCTGGACACTGACGGCGGCAAGTGGTGCTGGTGGACGGACATGCCGCCTCTTTTACGTCTCAGACAAGATCGCTGGCACACGTTTCCTGATCGACACGCGAGCAGCAGTCAGCGTAATAGCGGCCTCTTCGGCAGATCGTCGTCGCAACGAACAGACCTCACCGCTCCAAGTGATCAACAACTCCCCTATTCGCACGTACGGGCAACTGTCCCTGACTCTTAACAAAGGGTTGCGTGCACGTTTCGTTGAATCTTCATTATCGCTGACGTCTGGCAAGCTGTTCTCGGCGCGGAATTCCTTAGTTTCATCAACATAGCAGTCGACATGGAAGCTCATCGCCTCAGAGGTCTCAGCACCCAACGGCGTCTTCGTCAACGGCGCACTCGCCACCACTGCGGCGGCGGGGCTTCACGCTCTCGTCCCTGTTTCGCCGTATGCAAAAATTCTGACTGATTTTCCCAACCTCACAAATCCGCACACTGGAGAGTCACCGGTGAAACACTCGATCACTCACCACATCTTGACTTCGGGACCTCCGGTGCTTGCTTGCCCTCGCCGCTTGCCGGGAGAACGCCTCGCTATCGCTCGCCGTGAGTTCCAACACATGTTGGAACTCGGCATAGTACGCACTTCCTCCAGCAACTGGGCATCGCCACTTCGCTTGGTGGCAAAGAAAAATCTTGGCGACTGGAGACCATGTGGAGATTACCGCGGCCTCAATGCTTACACTTTACCATACCGCTATCCACTTCCTCACATACAGGAGTTCACATCAAATCTGGCTGGGTGCGCGATCTTCTCTAAAATTGAAGGCTTATCATCAAATTTCTGTGGTGCCCGCTGATATTCCGAAGACGCCCATTACCACACCGTTCGGCCTCTTTGAAAATGTGCGGATACCTTTTGGCTTGCACAACGCCGCAAATCCTTTTCAGCGAACTATCAACGAGGTTAGGAGAGGCCTCGACTTCGTGTTCGCTTACATCGATGATCTCCTCGCAGCAAGTTCGTCCGGTTCTGAGCATGAAGCTCATCCGCGCACCCTCTTCCGCCGAATGGATGAATATGGGCTGGTAATGAACCCGAACAAGTTCCTCTTTGGGGTGGCTACAATGAAGGTCCTCTGCCACCTTGTCACTCCACAAGGTATTCAGCCTCTCGACAGCAAAGTCGAAGGCATTCAAGATTTTCCCGCCCCCACGTCACTTAAAAAGCTCGAAGAATTCTTGGGCCTCCTGAACTTTCATCGCAGCTTTCTCCCGAAGTGCGCCTTTTTCCTGAAGCCACTGACCGATCTTTTGGGTACGAAAAAAAGTATATGCTTCGCAACTTGAGTGGACTGAGGACCCTGCCGCTGCATTTCCTGCTGGCAAAAAGGCGCTCGCAAACGCCACTTTGCTCCTACATCCTATTTGCTGACGCTCCACTGCGCCTCGTCACTGACGCCTCGAGCATTGCAGTCGGTGCAGCTCTCGAGCAGCACGTCTATAGTTGGCAGCCCCTCGGTTTTTTTTCCAAAAGCTGAAGCCACCTGAGACTAAATTCAGCACCCTCTATCGAGAACTGTTCTCTGTATACCTCGACATCAAGTACTTTCGCCACTTCCTGGAGAGTAGGAACTTTCACGTCATCATGGACCACAAGCTCTTGACGATTGCCTTCCAAAAGAGCCACAGCACCTACACTGCACGCGAGATCCGCCAACTGTGTTTTATCTCCAAGTTTACAGTGAATTTCTGTTACGTCCATGGCACGGCGAATGATGCTGCTGATGCGCTTCTTCATGTTAGTGCCATTGCGTCCGAATCACCAATGTATATGGAGGAGTTAGCGGCTGCACAGCTCTACGATCCGTAGCTGCATTGTCTTCGCTCCTCATCCACGTCCCTGTCCTTCGCCGAATGTCCACTGCCGTTTTCCTGCCAGTTCATTACGTGCGAGACATGCACTGGCGTCTCGCACCGCCACGTACTTATGGCTTTCCGTCGCATCATTTTTGAAAAACTGCACCTCCATAGCCACCCTGGTATTCGTGCTACACAGAAGCTGATCACATCTCGTTTCCTTTGGCCAAGCATGAACGCCGACGTCCGCCATTGAGCACGGACCTGCCTTCACTGCCAGCGCGTCAAAGTTAACGGGCATATCGTCACGCCTGCCTCTCCTTTTCGGCCGCCTGGCGCACGGTTTTCCCACGTTCACACAGACATTGTTGGACCGCTCCCGTTATCACGTGGAGCCTCTTATCTGCTCACAAGTGTGGATCGTTTCACCCGCTGGCCCGAGGCGTTGCCTTAGACGCGCAAAAATCCCTAACAATATTTTGAGCACAGAACGAAATAGAAGATGAGGGGCTCGTTATGACTTACATGTGAAGGAAGCCAAGTAACCGAAGCTAAGGTGCCTGAGAGGATATTTCTACCTTCTTTTTTTAATTTCTAATTTTGTCGAATGGTAAATTTGTTGTGTAACCATTTTATCGTCGAAAGATAATGATTGCAAAGCAGCAGATAAAACATCCACATGACGCTGGTAGACCCAAACCCACGTCTTCTGAATGGCGCGTCCGGTGCTCTACCAACTGAGCTCCGGCTCCTGATGCTCAATCTCCTGCTTTCAGGGTATTTATTTAGGAATATGCTTTTTCTGTCAGTATTTCTGTTCCGATTGAACAGCCCTTATGACAAGGTTCTCTGAGCTCTTTTCAGCACGCGGGCTCCATTGTCACAATTACGGGGTTTAGCCGGGAGAGGGAGGAGGACAGAAAGAAAGGGGCGGAGACAGCTCAGCCGTGATGTCACCGATGGCTACTTTCCTTGGTGTATTTTTTTGCCCAAGGAACATAGCGAATATCGAACGGCGATGAAAACAAAGCGCCAATTGCTTGTTTACACAGAAAGTACAGGCACTTGCTGATTTGTAAATAGAACACGGTGACAAACTGGTCGGCATCAGTGTGTGAAAAGAAATCAAGATGTGCTCACTGATCAGAAAAAAAGGAACACCAAGCCACTCACCAGGTGCTTCTGTTAAATGTTAAGTGTCAGAACCATAACTACTAGCGGACCGCATAAGGCCATTGAGCCACACGCGGGATTCCATTGCTTTACTAAGGCCGTGATGGAGGTAATTTGCAATAAGTATTTTTAAAAGAAATTTGAACAGTACTATAATTGACACTTCCTTGTGCAGAACGCGAGAGATATAAAAACGGAATGAAAGGGAATCTAACCCGGCGACTATCTGTTGTCCCTCTGTCCACCTGTCTTTGCTGTATTGCTCGGGAAGCGGTTCACTGAGGTATGCTGCAGCAGTGCCTGCACAACATTTAAGTTTTATTACAACAACTGCCACGCTCTCATAAATGCTGTATAATTGCCGCACGGTGCCAGCTATAACACATTTCATCAGAAATCAATAAGCTAGTGTTGGGCGGTACGTGAAACCACGATAGCATAGTACGTGCCCGCTCTTTAGCTCTGTACACTGCTTGATCTGTCCCTTTAACTTGACTAAGCTCTTTCAAACATTTAGTACAAATCAATTCATCGAACAGCATTGCTCTGCCAGCCTCACTAGAAAGGGCTCATGCGATAAACATTGCCTGGTTCAGTTTTCCATACAGGCCTGTCCGCAGGTAGATATTTTTAGCCCCTCTTCGCTTCGTCGCTGGTCTGAACGTCGTCATGGGCAGTTTCTCCGCAGCCGTTGGGACTGACGCCTGGACATTCAATGCTGTATTCTCGTAAGATGGTGGCCGGGGGGGGGGGGGGGCAAATCCTGCTTTGTTGGTGGTGTGCGTTGTCTGGTCCCCTTGATCAAGTCGCACACCCCGCCCGGTTATTTAGTTCCATTGACACTCGATTTGTTTTGCTTTTTGGACAATTATGGGGCACCGGGATTTGAACCACTGTTCTCACACATGCGACGCGGTTGTTCTTCCTCTTAACCTTCGCTTGATCGGTAAACACCTCTATCTATTACGCTCACGTAATATTCGGAACACTCTGTGAAGAACTGGTATTGCAATTGGTGGAATAAAAACGCAGCTCAATGTCCTGATGTGTGGCTGCAGTGCCTTCGTAGGCAGGAAGCAGCCAGGCGATCAGGCAATCGGTTACTAAGGCATAGATTTTAAGGACAGCAGGGTAAGCTGCAAGTAGAGTTAACAGAGCGAAGTAGTTTAGGGTTTATGAACAATGTCTGCCTCAAAGGGGAGAAACGGGAGTGGTTAGTAAAAATGATATACACCTGATTAATATTCATCGCACCCCCTGCCCTAGTGGGGAACATTGAAGTGCGGATCAATGTGAGATGTAGTGACAACAAGATGGTGACGTCTCAAGATAGCCTATATTAGAACGGTGAATGCAGCAAACTATTAGGGAAGAACAAAAAACGAGTAAGCGGCAAGAGGTAAAGTAAGCAAATTGAATATCTCGCAGGAGAACAGATATTTCGCTTTGACGAAGAGCGATAACCATAGTGTTCAGAAAATTACTGATAACCTTACAAATATCGTTACAAAGCTACCTGGAGACAAGAGACCTAGTTAGGAAGAGCCAAAGTTTGCAAGCCTCAAAGCCCATACATAGAATAGATCTGGTGAACAAACTCAGTTGATAAGTTTAAGGTTAAGGACGTAATATGGAATCGATCAAGCAGGTTCCACCGAGACAAGTAAGCTCAAATAGAATAAGGAACGGATCAGTCATTGGGAACAACTAGATGCATGCCCTAATAGGGAAAGAGGGCATTTTCATTACCAATATGACTGCGGTAGTCACTGTTGACCAATATTTCTACAGTATCTCAAGTAGGACCAAAATAATCAGGATGCTAATCATGAAGCCAGTGCCCTGGACATATTGAAATGCCTGCAGGTAACGAAAGCCTTCCAAGCGCAGAAAAGGAAGTAGATGAGATAGAGAGAGAAGTTTTATTGACGGGAAAGGCAGAGAGGTTTTCCGGAAAAATAAATATCATATCTGGTCTGGTACTGTGCACTGGGGAAAGGAAAGGGAATAATAATGGGGGATTATGATGATGATGATGATGATGATGATGGGAGGAGGCCGATAAAAAAAAGACAAAAACCAAAAAAGAGGGCACACTTTCTTACATCCCAAACGCGAGGCAAGGCCGTGGCGCTTAAAAAGCGTGAGAGCGCTTGCGTTGCCTGTACAGTTTTCAAACTATCTGGCCAAGCCCCGAGAATCAAATCCTCCGAAAGGGGCCTGGACCCCGCCGCGGTGGCTCAGTGGTTAGGGCGCTTGACTACTGATCCGGAGTTCCCGTGTTCGAGCCCGACCGCGGCGGCTGCGTTTTTATGGAGGAAAAACGGTAAGGCGCCCGTGTGCTGTGCGATGTCAGTGCACGTTAAAGATCCCCAGGTGGTCGAAATTATTCCGGAGCACTCCACTACGGCACCTCTCTCTTTATTCTTTCACTCCCGCCTTTATCCCTTCCCTTACGGCACGGTTCAGGTGTCGAACGATATACGACAGATACTGCGCCATTTCCTTTCCCCCAAAAAACCAATTATTATTATTATTAAAGGGGCCTGGTGTCAAAAGACTTCAAACCAGATGCTAGATTGAGTCTCTCGTGCATGTGCTGGGCACGCCACTAAAACATGTTTGACATACTCGAGTACGCCACATGTGGTACAGTCCAGGGAGTCCGCTTGTCGAATTAAGTGCCAGTACTTGCGCATGCAGGCGACATTTATACGTATTCTATGAATCATGCATGCGATAGGGCGTGGTATTCCACGAGGAAAAGAAAAGGTCATCGCCGGATCTAGCCGTTTAAGGCGAATGTGTCGAGTGTCTGACAGGGTTTAGTATCTAGGCGTCGCACTCTTCATAGATCCCGAAAGGAGACAAGGAGACAAGTGGCATCCGATCTAGAGAACGCTACAGCTGTGCGCAGGCCTCTCCTGAAGGCGCTCCTAGCTTCATCGTCGGCGGTCCCATTTCCATCGAGTCCGCAGTGTCCAGTGAGCCACTGGAACACTATACGGTGGCAGATGAAGGCAAGGATCAGGTGCACCAGGTCTCTTTGAAGGACGGTGAGGAGACTGTTCTAAAAATACTCGCAATCCTAGATGTGCAGTCTATTAATTCATCAGAAAGAGGACGTTAAGAACTTGAAACCTTGAAGACTGGTCATCTTGCTATCCGTTGTTTATAAGGTATTTATTAAGGTAAATGCTAACGGAGTAAGGGGAACCTTAGACCAGACAACCAAAGGACCAGGAAGGCTTTCTTAATAAACCTATTGAACAATAGACCTCATTGACAACATCAATTGTAAAGAAATGGCCAGAATGAAAACTGCCTGTATAAAAAGCCTTCCTAGATTACGAGAAATTATTCCCTTAGAAAAAACCGGACCAGTTATGCAGGCATTGTGGAACCAGACTAAAGAAGGGCAATATGCGAAGATACTCCGAAATATCTGTAGCGGCTTCAAAGCGACAATACTTTTTCGCAGTGAAAGTGATGAAATAACAATAAGGGTTTTGACGGCATAGTTGGCCTATCAGATCAAGAGAAGGAAACAGCGCAAACGACGAGGGCGTGATGCGACAACACAGGCACGTGTGTTCCCATGGTCATGCAATGTAACAGGTAGATTCTAAGGTATGCCAAGCGTAGCAGGTGCGTCAGTGGGCAGAGATTAGGAAGTTAGCAGGTGTACCAATGCCGCAGCTGGCACGACACGGTAATTTGTAGATACTGCGAGATGCCTTGTACTGCCGTGAACGCATTCCAGCTGGCTGATGATGGAGACGAAAGCATAACAATCGGTGCATTTTTTCTAAAATTTCTGATGACTTCTGTTGAAGAAAAGTAATTTTTAGTGGACTGACAGAATGGTAGCGTAGAAGGAAAGAGTCAGATTTCGGATGTGTATTATATACTATTTTATGGAAAAAATAAGTTATTTAAATGTTTTGTAGCCACATCAGCTATGGTCTGTACCGCGTCTATTCCGACATAGCAAAAAACAGACAGCCTTGGGGGATAAAAATACATATCACAACAAAGCTCCAATCAAGAGCAATGTGAACAAATGATATTTGTAAGAAAATGAAAAAATACAGCCAGAAACTTGCAAAATGCAAACACCCAAAAATTGTGCACAAAAGCATTTGTGAA
>JARKHS020010698.1:0-20380 GCA_030143305.2 Amblyomma americanum
ATATATATATATATATATATATATATATATATATATATATATATATATATATATATATATATATATATATATATATATATATATATATATATATATATACACGAGATCCTCACCCGCAATTCATATCGCGCTCATCAGAGTACTACGTTGTATGATTTTCAAGAAAAATTGGTAAGTGAACAAGGAACATTCGTGAAAAATGCAGGCAAGCGTGGCCGCTCCTACTGCAACCCAGCTAAATGAACTGAAGAGAAACTAAGTTTTGCTTACAAACTACTAGAACGTGACACCAAAACATCCTCCGCATGCTTTAACCAGTAAAACAGAAGTCTGCACAACACAGCCAATTCCAAACGTTGCAGAACACAATTTTTCACTCCTCTTCGGATGCTATTCACGAGGCATAGTGGCTTGCCTTTCCGACACGGCGTAGCGCATGACGCAGTACGACAGCGCTAGCAGAGCACTCCACTACCACCCACGCTTCCAACCAAAGTGCAATGGCTACCGCTGGCTAACAACTTCTCGAGGACTGACACGCGGCCCCGCGTGCAGCGGAGTACATTTGCGGTAAGCTTTCCGCTGAACAGCACGACGTAAGCAGCGCCAGGTGCCGCGTTAAGTAGAATAAAAATACGGGTGTTGCGAAAAAAAAAAAACGCTCGCTTCCAACACCACCCGTCACTTCATCTCCCCCGTTTCCCCTCGTCCAGGACACCCCCAAAGCCGCTTGATACAGATTGATGGGAGGTCCCGGATTCCGGCTTGAACCAGGGCTCGCACATCCAGCCCTCCCCACACATGTGGCTCGATCATCCCCCAATGCTCTCCCCATCAGGGTCCCAGCACACGGCAGCTACAAAGCGCGGTCGCTTTGGAACAGTAGCGCAGCGGCGCAGAAACTATGGTCTTCGCCCGAACAGCTGAAACGTTCCCTCTCCTCCGGCTACGACCTGCCGGCGTTCGCCCTTTCCTTTCCCTCTCCCGCTTGTTTCGCTCCCCCATAGCAGCGAGCGCAAAGTTCGGGGCCGCTTTGTCGGAGACAATGCTCTTGTTGCGAACTAACTACGGGGTGCCATACTGCTGGGGACGGAGTAGGAAGAAAACCCCAGATCGGAGGCAGGGAGAGCAAGAGGCCATGATGCAGTCATGGCACCTCCGCGTCTGGCCCCGGTGCCCACCACGCAGTCTTTTGATCCGCATCAACGCCATTGTCGCGTAATTCCCCCGTGGTCCGTCCGGCTTGCCGCAGTCGGCAGTGCGAGGCCGACTGGTGGATGGTTTACGATCCTCGCCACCGCTGAGGTTTACTTTTTCTGCGTGCGCGTGCGGTCGGCGTTAGAGCAGCTTTCTCGATTCCAACATGCTTTCTTTCCGGAGTTCAATTTTTCATGAACTCGAGGGCTCCGTAGTCCACTCTTCCATTTTTTTTTGTTGCTCTTATTTTTTTTAGACTGTGGAAAGCCACTGTGACCTCGTAACTAATAGGTCTTTCGTGTTTAGTACCTTCGCATAACTCAGGGTAAAATATCCATATAACTTGTTTTCAGTCGCTTTTAAACGCAGAGTTCAACAGGAAGCCTTGCTGATACTGCGGATATTAATTCAATTTCCTGTTGACAAGGGGAGAGCAGCAAATTAAACCTCATTGACAATTAACTCCGAAAAAATTATTCATTCAACCCAGCCTACGTGATCGTACATCAAGATGCTGCTGTATTTCCTCTTTCTGAAAAGCAAGTGCCGTAAGGAAGGGCACCCCCTTGCGGATTTGCAGTTTGGACCGTCACGCGAGCCACCCGGTCGCTGTCGATTGCCTTCTCTACTCGGTTCTGAATTATCACAAAATTAAACCTCTCACCCAGAGGCTGCTTGGACGGCGAGCCAATCAAGCACAGGTTGGCCGAGTGTGCCTCTTCCGTTGTCTTCCGCGCGTCTTTGTCTCGCGCGTTGTCTTGTCCATCTTTCTTGTGAATGTGTCTTATTTTGCGCTAACGTTTGTACATAGAACTATGCACCAACATAGCCCAGCAACAAGTGTTACTTGAGTGCCTCTTCCTACATGACATCTCCTGTTGCCCGTAAGTTCAGATTGGTGCACGTCTCTGCCATCGGCAATCACACACAGCAGCTCGCCAGCACTTCGCCATCGTGAGCTTGAAATCTAGAAGAATTCTCCCTGTGGCTTTAGCTATGAGAAGAGTCGCAAAAGTTTCAAATAATCTTCCTGTTTGCTGGCTTACGAAAGGCGAACATGATATCACGTGCGGGCCACGAGTATGCACACTACCCTAAGGTAGTGTGCATCTTTGTCGTGGTCATCCGTCCACCTTTTCTGTGGTGAAGATAATCGGCTTGTGTGAGATGCCGCTCATCAGTCGTGGTGTGTTTACTAAGCGGGAGAAGCACCAAACGGATGCATTACCGATGAGACTGCGTTCACAGCTGTCGGCGATTGCCAGAACCGGGCGACAGGCTGCAGACCGGCGAAAGTCCTCCCCGTCATCTCGATCGCTGTCTGCGACGCTCACGCGGGGCCCCCGCGTCACGCACTGGACTTGTCGATTCCCATGCAAAACGAGTCGTGTCAACGTCTGCACTGTGAACAAATTTTGTCAGCTGAAAGGGCTATCCGCCAAGAAAGACCTGGCTTGTGAACTTCATACGTAATGTGAGTCAGAGAGATGCGTAAATTGAGCAAAGTGGCAGTGTCCCAACAATGTTTTCTACAATGTTGTAATGTGGCGCAACTAATTACATATCCACACATTACCTGTCGCATTTTTGTGTGACTAGAATTCATGGACACGTGAATTTCGCCTCACGTGTAGACATAGGAAGTACTCAGTTTCCAGGTGACGCTCTCGAGGACTACTTGTAGGTCTAATTTGCACCAAACATGGAGAAAAAAAAGCGAAACGCACCTTCTGAGCAGCAGTTCAGAGGGCATGATCTTACAGCGCCACTCTCCCTGCCCACTCAGCGCAACCAGTTGAGAATCGCGAAAGCAGGCTCGAGGGCACCAGGCAGCACTTAAATCGAAGCAATGGAGCCGACTGCATAAAAAGGGATCGCCACGGTTATGTACGGGGCGTGATTTAATCCCCGGTTCGGTTAAGATTGGGAATGAGCGCGAAGCACGCGTGGTCAGGGCGCGCGCTCCCTTCCGGTCCCTTTGCAAACAGCCACGGTGCAGGGTTAAGAGGGCGGGCAGGGGATCGCAGATCAGAGCGAGGCCGCGGTTGAAAGCCTCTAATTGCGAATAAGCGTTCCGCTGGGGCCGACGCCGTGGTGGTGGCCCAATAAATTTTATGCCGTTACGAGAGCGCGTTTCGCCGCATTCGGGGCGGCGGGGTACTCGATGCAAGGCGTTGCGGGAAAGCCCGACCACGCAGGGGGGCGCACCTCTAATCGGATTCGTGAAGCGCACCGCGAGGGTGAGTAAAGCTGCTCTAGCGGTTTGCGGAGAAAGGGCCCCGAACAATAGCGTATATTCCGAGGCACGTGCGGTTTTATATACTCGCCAGATTTGGATTTCGCTCCGCTTTGGCCGCTACTGTACGCGCGCGCGCCAGGTGGATGCATCGGGGAGCGAAACAGGGCAACCATGCTAGCGTATACGCTCGCCCGTTCAGGCAGAGAATTCCTCTTCGTCGCAAACACACGAGTTCGCAAACGGGATGAACGTCACGAATTTGCATGGCAGGCCAGGCGTTTGTTGGCTCGTATGCTTGCTATTCCGTTTGCTTGCTTATTTTTAGCAAGGTGCTCCAATATTCCTTTAGAAAATAGGGCTACCTTTGGGTTATGTGATTCATGCAGCTACACAATCGTGCTTACCATTGTTACAATGTGTTGAGGGGTGGACTCGGTGTAATGTTGAGCAGGGAATCCTTCTACGTTTCACACCTTGACCCGGCAGTGCCAAAATCGCCTAGGCGTCTTGGAATGTTTCTTCAAATGACAAAAATGAAACTATCGTACGGATGCCACGTTATGCGAAGAAACCAAGGATATAATTTTTCTTTTCAGCGCAGTCGAAGGTCTCACGGATATCTTATGTTAGCGTGCGTACGCAGGCGTATACGATTGAATTGGTGATAATAATTCGCCGCGAAAAGCAAATAAAGCTACCAAGATTAGGCGCAGTCAAAAGCACCTGCACACCCGAATATGTGTGCCAGAATTATTGCAGTTGCGAAGGAAAAAAAAGGGGGGGGGGGACCTAGGTCGTACATCTTGACCTGGTTTGTTTGAACGCATACAACCACAACTTTGTGGCGGGTTTCTATTCCAGGACGCATAAATTGCCTTTGCTGTCCTCTCTCTTTTTTCTATATGCATGGAACTCCGATAAAACGAAAGTCATGCACGCCTTCCACAAACCATAAACTGAGAACTTTTTGAGCCATGCACATAATTCACTCGAGTCAAAGAGAGGAGCAGAAACTGCATTGCGCAGAAGAAAAAAAAAGTGCGGGCTGTGTACATTTTTCGGTACAACGGCGGACATCTCAATTTTCGCGCCCGCTCTTCAACCGCTTGATTCGACCCACGACAAGCTATAAACGGAAAGAAAGCGAGCACAAATCGTCAATGCTCCTTGTGTGCGTTCAAGGGAAAGAGAGAGGGTGCTTTACGCCCGCAGTACAGACAAGCTGCACTGCAGCAAAGAAAAAAATATTTCCTAGTGTTTAAAAAGAAAAAGAGGAAGGGCCCCCCTTAAGAAAAGGCCTCGCCGTGTCGGAAAGCAAAACAGCAAGACGTGAACGCCGGAAGGCGCCAGCAAATGTCGGCGCTGGGGGCGCGCGAAACGACCGTGTTCGTGCCTTCACACGTGACGGCCGGCGGACTTCCTGCAACAGTGGCGAGAACGCGCATGCGCTAAAAAAGATAAGGTGACAATGCCCATCACACGGCGGGCTTTCCCTCGGAGTTGTACGCATCCGCGTACCCCTGGCCATAGCGAGCTGAAGAAGCGACAGCGAAAGATTGTACTAGAAGATGCACTGCCTATACAAATAAGAGGAAGCTTGAATCGCCGCCCTGCCACAGGGCTAAAATCCGCGCGCATCCCGTCCGGCAGTATAGCGCGGCGCTCTTGAATGACCCTCTCCCCTCAATGCATCCCGTGTCGCGTTCGCGATTCCCTTTTTCCCTCAGTCCTCCTTCGCGTCTCTGGTGGCAAAAGTACGACCGTGATTCGAACGACTCTGCCTTTGTGCGGGGCCCCGTACCCGTTCGAAATTTACGATCGGCGGCATCCAGCACCCAGAGGGGTCCGGCGCCGTCGAACAACGCGGGGGGCGTGAACGACACGGTCTCCAGCAAATATGCGTGTACGCGCTCACGTTTTTCTGCTTCGTCCGGGACTAGCGGCAAAAAAGAAGCAAAAGAGAACACCAACGCTTCTCGCCGCTTCTCCCATCGACAGTCTACTCTTCTTTTTCTTCCTTTAAAACTAGTGGGAAGAGATGCCGCTAAGCATTTTGGTGTTTTTTTTGTACGCAGTGCAGAGTATCTAAATCAGTGAAAGATTTAAAGTAGGTCGGCCACACATGTGTGTCCTTGGTCATTACCGAAGTATGGCCCGGCACCGTGAAAATTCTATTTTACGAAGTGCCATCAGGTTCTGAGCTGGTTACGCATTCATTTGAAATTTAAACCCCATATGCTTCTAGGACGCAATTTACACCGACGTTGGACATGACCTTGATCTGTGTTTGAGCACAAAACGAGGAACTACGCCTTCCTTTCGAAGAAACAAGCAGCCGAAAAAAGAAAAGATATTAAATGTCATTACAAGAGACTCGAGAGCATGAACAAATAGCTAAAATGTAATAATTAGCATAGGACAATGGCTTAGTGTCAGAGTCTAACGCAGTCAGTTCGAAAACTAAATCCCTCGCAAACTACTTATGACCTTCACGGGCCTGCAAATATCTATCGAGGCAGTACTTAACGAACAATGCTAAATGCACAATACAAAAATAGCACAGCCCCCGCGAAATACACCGCCTCTACAGGGCACAGATGCGGAAGAACCATGTCTTTTCTTTCGGCTCCCGTTCAGCGTGTGGACAGTCCACTATCAGCACTGACAAGTTGTTACGCCGTAAAGCAAGGCGAGGTTCGCGTTTCTCCCAGTGCACTTCACTCAGGATACGGCATGCATGGACCTGCAATCAGGAAAAAAAGTTACTGGAACTTGTTGCATTCGTAATAGCAATGGGCTCTGCCAATAGCTTCCGACAAGGGAAAAAAAATATCGAATTAAAAAAGTGGAATTCAAGCGATGGTTTGTTACTGAACGTATGACCAGAGATACTAAGGAAGCCGCCAGTCGGTGGAAAGAGAAAAAAAATTACGACGGAAATAGAGCGGATAAAAAAAAACACGAAAGAGCTGGGCCCGCTTGCACAAAACGCATTAGTCCTGTCTGATTCTAATCTGCAGTCGCAAACGTACCTTATTAGAGTGCTAATCGCCCCTAGAAGATAAGTCGCTTGCACAAAAGAAACTGAAGCAAGACAGAAAATATATCTGAATAAAGCTGGAAGCAAAGCCGCATTCGAGCAGTCTCATCCGAATCTTGTCTACAAAGTGAGTTTTATTTATTTGCGTTTTGTCTGGTTCCTGCACATTCCGAAGTTAGCCGAAGTGGCTCTTTCCTTCGACCTTTTTATTTTTACAGGCCTTAACGTGGTACTTCATCACTAACCTGTCGGTTGGTCGGTCGGTCGTTCGGTAACAAAGATAGTTAACCAAAGCGATTTTGAGGGAAAAGGATAAAACGCACGCAGAGCAAGAAGCAATAACAGGCACGTGGAAAGAAACTAGCGACAGTAAGAGGGGGAGGAGCGGAAAAGAACCAAGTAAAGCAGGAATGGAAGCTTTCCTGAAACATTTTCAGAGGCCACTAAAAACAGAGTACATGCGGCGCGTCTTGCAAAATGCTGAGAGACGACAAATTTATTCGTACTTGAACACGTTGGCGATGGTTGCTAGGCGCTCTTCATCTGGCCGCGTTGGTGGTGCGGTGCCCAGGGCGTTCGGTAAAGTTGCTATAGTGACGCTAGTTTAGCTAGGCCTGCGACCCGATACCTAAAGCCGCGGACTATATTAAGGGTGCGGTGCTATTCATCGAAGTAGTCTGTATTTGAAGGCAGTGGCATGCTCCATTGAGCTGCACGTATTTGGAATCAGACGCATATGCCACGTGAAATTGCTCGATAGACGGACACTTCGTCCTGCCTATTGCGCTTTACCACCTTCCGCTGGTTCACCCTTGAGCTGTTCGCCTAGGTACACATATGCAGCCGGGCACGCAAGAAGCGTCGCACAACATTCAGTTCATTTCAGGGCTCTGACACGGCGTCCGCTTGGTCCCGCGTATCACGTTCTCCTCCTTTTTTTTGCCTCTCTTTCCAGCTTAAATCTTTAACAACATAGACGCTGGTGTTCCTGAACTTAATCGATATCAGTTTTCGACTGTAACCTGGTGCCAGGAAGAGAAATACGTCTGGCAGCCTGCCTGTGTCCTCTCCCGCCACCAGTTTCGGCTGCTGGGCTTTGTTCTGGTACAACGCCAGCGGTCTGAGTGAGATCGCCGGAACCCACAGTGTTGGGGTTGCGAATCCCCGGGAGAGGTTGCAGAGCCCTCTCCGCGACAATGCGAACGTACCGCCGCCCACGCATCCCGTTCCCCATGAGCGGGGTCAGGTCCGGAAAGTCTGGGCACGTGGGATCCGGCTCAAAATCAGAACGGTGGCTGGAACCTCGATACGCTAAAAGACCAAAGCCACACGATCTTCCTGTCGGTACGAAGGCCGTATCACCCAGGTTCGGGTGCGTTAGTTTCCGATTCCGAAGAGCTCGGTGCCAGGCGCGGGCATGCGGCTGGGCGAACCAAGCCTGGGTTTTGGGGAACTCACCCATAGGCCTGAAGGGAGGAACAGAGATGGAGTTCGCATCCTATTCGGGAGGTAAGCCCCGAAATTTGGGATAGCCCGGTGGTCAGTACTGAGTAGCGGTTAGTAGACCTGACGAAATCGCAGAGCAACATAAAGATCTTGCATACCTCGACAGGCTCAGTAAAGCCTGATTCGCATCCGCTTGATGCGGCCCGTGCAGATATACACTGTGGCAGCACGAGACGAGAACTGCGGACGTGAAAAGAGACTCCAAGCCATTGGAGTCTGGAGGTAAGAGTTTAACATAATACGTCAGGGGCGAACGCCAGGGGCGCGACTCCGCGAAAGCTGTGAAAGGGTTCCTACTGCGTGTCAGTACCTTGTAGTAAGATCCGGAACACCAAATGGGTGGGCGAAAACTGCGCCTTCTTAGTACGAGCGGAAGGTAGGGGTAGCGGAACCTGGTTTAAGGGACGGGATCCCAGTTGTCGTCCCTTATATGTTAACCTGTCTCGGAGGGTCGGAGACCCCGGCAACGTTCTCAGTGGTATGGACGTGCTCTGGAGGCCGAGGGCCACACTATTGGCAGATAGCGAGCGCTCGCCCTCTACGGAGGCCTGAAAAGGAGCTCGAATGGATCAGATCCTTTTGAAAATCTCAAGCTGTCCCTATTCCCGCCCCAAATCCCATAACCCGTTCCTTACAACCTACTTCCCATTCCTCAGGCCCATCCCCATCCACTACGTCCTAGGGGAGATCAGGGGAGTCTCCTCCGGCTGTGAGTCGCTGAAGTAGCTATCCCTTATTGGTTTCCTTCCACCTTCAGGTGGCAAAATTCCAATTACCCACGGGCCTCATCATTTATTTTACAATTGGGATTGTACTTACATACATCAGTGATGTGGGCGAGGCTCGATTTTTATTCATTTAAGTGCCTCAAAGTACATTATACAGGGTGCTCTACCTAAGACTCTACACAATTTTTAAAACTATGCTTTTTGAGTTAGAAGAGCGCGTTTTTCGGCATAGCATTGTCAGCAGTGGAGTACATCAGAATACACCTAAGACGCGCTAACGAGCTCGGTAGTTATAGTTAATATTCAATAGTTGACTTTTTAGCTATTACCGTTAGGCTCCTTAATCATTGAGGGGCTTGTAGCCAACAGTAAGCAATATGCATATCAGTTTTTAGAATTTCGAAAACGCGCTTGTCCCAACAAAACGCGCTGTGGACCAACAAATTTTGGCTATTTCGACGAGTTACTTGGACAGGAGAGGTTGCTTTGCATGCGAGCTTCTCGAAAGCGCATTTTCGTGCGATGTTGCCAAAATTTGTCGGGCCACAGTGCCGAGGGCAACCGCGTCTTCGAAACTCTAAAAACAGATATGGATATTGCTTACGGTGGGCCACATGGTTCTCAATAATTAAGGAGCCTTACTGTAATAGTTAAGAAGTTAACTATTCAATATTAGTTGACCAGCCTGCTAGTTAGCACATCTTAGCTGTATTCTGATGCACTACACCGCTGACAATGCTATGCCGCAAAAAGCGCTCTTCTAACTATAAAAGCCTATTTTTTTTAAAATTGTGGAGTCCTAGGTGAAACACTCCGTATGTAACCTGGTGTGCTCCTTTGTATGCTTAGGGAAGAAAAAAAAATATTTTTGTCTGGTCTCTTAACACTCTGTCTCATATAAAGGTCGGCCAAACTGAAAATATTTCAGTAATTATTATTCTCAATATCTCCCATGCTACAGCTGCATTTTGTGAAGATTATTTTCTCACTTCATTTTCCTTTCTCTCGTTGGTAGTAGCGGCTTTTGACTTCATACTACGGCCATCTAAGGAAGCAGTGTAATCCGCCGACTGCGGTATCGACGGCGGGGCTTACCAATGGCAAGGAACCAAAAGAATGAATCGAGAAAATAATCTTTTGCAACATATTTCTTCTGCAATATGCTGCCTTATGCTGCCCTGATCTCTTAGCGGCACGGTTATTTTCCTGCGTCTCTGTTAAAAAAAAAAGAAAATTTAGTAGTTCTTTATATCATCTTAGCTCATTATTCTGTTTTTTAAGCCAGTTGACGTGTGCGGAAGCCTCTATACTCTAGCTGCGAGCGAATGTAATTCATAAAGGCAGGAAGACGGGGACGAACGCGAGCCCTCGCACAGTCATTCGACACTGCGCAGGTATAGACAGCCGTCGTGACATCCTGTCGCGTTCTTGCGCAAAGACGGCGGAAAGATGCGCCCACTGTCAACACCTCTGTTCAGAGGCTGAATCGGGAAACGACGTCGGATTTTTGTTCACGCCTCGGCCGACAAGTCAAAAGCGTACACCATTCTGCATTTTTTTTTTTTTTGCCGCTAAACCACAGCGCTGCAGGGCGGGCATTCACTGCTCGAAGCCTCTACAGCGGTTGCGCCCAGAAAGAATCACAAAATGTGCCCCGCAGGGCAGATGAGGACAGACATCGCAGAACGCTTCGGCAAGGCGTGAGCGAATTCAGCAAAATCACCTAGTAGGCTGAGCTATAGAGCCTGTCCGTCAAGCAGACGCGCATCACAAGCTCTCTCCCAGCAGCGCGTAGCAAGAAAGGGCGTCGCTCCGCCAGCGTGACCCATTCTTCGCCAATCAAACATGTACGAGCGGCTAAAAGGCCCCCGGCCGAAAATAACGGTCCTGCGACTAGCACAAAAGTGCGACGCTCGGCCATGACAGTTGAACATGGCCGCCTTCAAATCCGTACTCGGGAGTTTGCGGTTAGTTCATTGTAGGCTTCGTCTAGGTATAATGGCTGGTCTTCACGCGTACATTGCCGGTGTCCGGGCGGCCTGTCGTCGCCGGCGCTTTTGCTTGTTTGCGTGCGTTGCCTCCTCAGAAGCACATCCTTTGCGGCGCGGCGTGTCAAACAGGACGGCGGGGCTGGGCACGGGGGCAAAGAAAGGATTATTCGCCCCACCCTTATGCTTCCCGTGACGCTTATCTCCCAGGAGCCGCTGCTGGCTACGCTGCAGGACGAACAACACCGTGTGTTGCGCTTGCCAACGGGGCAGCGCACTTTCTTGCGGACATGCTGGGGTAAACATAATGCGCCCTGATCAAGCTGTCAGGCGCCCTTTCGTTTCTTCGCCGCTCGGCAGCCATCCGCCATTTGCAAGTTGTTAACAATGCCTGCGATAACTGCTCCTGTCCACACGCCTTCCTGCGGTTGCTTGTCCCGTGTCGCCTCCTTGTTGCCGTTCATCTATTCCTTTTTTCTTTCTCTCTTTCCTTCTTACTTTTTCTTTCTTTCTCTCTTTCTTCCTTTCTTCCTCCCTTTCTTTCTTTCCTTTTTTTTCTTTCGTTCTTTCTTCGTGCGTACGTTCACGGAGCCGGTTGCATGAAAAGCTTGTTCGCAGAACAAATCTACTAGCCAGGCTAAGGCAAAGGCAAATTTACTTCGCAAGTAAAATAGGGACAAAGGGACAGATCTGTCCTTGGTTGTCCCTAGTATTTCGGTCGTCGAAGCGAGAGCCATTCGCTTCGCGACAATCTCGCCTTCGATCGCCTGCTGCACGTCCGATAACCAAAAACAAAAATAATTAGAAAATTTGGCAGGTCTTCAGTCCATTGAACCCTATATAGTGATGCGTAAATGCATTATGGAGACATGATGCGCGAGATTGTCGAAATGAAGAATAATTGAGTAGGCTTAGGCTATGCCGCGTAAGTCACGAAACTTACTGCGGGCAAGTGTAAACGTTGCCTTACAAGGGGTAGAGCAGCGTAAAACTACGCACGCGCTATTACCAACAGAAAACGCTTATTTATGATCGGGCGCGTTGGCAAGTGATAAGGCACGGTTGCAAGAAACGTAAGAGCGTTCCTTTGGTAATGCTATGACAATGAACTCTAACAATTTTTTCTGCGGCAAGAGTTTTAGTTTACAGCATTTGTTTGCTGTCTTTCCACAGTTAGTCTGCGTCGGTCATAAGTATACCGCGCTGCGGTGTGCATCCCCCTTTCATGTCATTCTCTGCTCTGTAAGGTATATCATCCTTTAACCCGCCAATGGCCAGGTATTGTGAATGCCCGAGAAATGTTATCAGCGTCCCGAACAGTATCAGTAAAGAAGGATGGTAGATAGCTGGGTAAGTTGGTGTTAAGATCATTTTCGGTGGTGCTGCAAAAAAATGTAAAAAAGTGGAAGATATATTGGGGAAAAGTGCAAGTAGGAATAATTAATTTGAGCTAATTCTGATTATATTCAATGGCTAAGGATGTAAACTACTCGCAGATAAGCAGGCACGTAAAGTAAATTAAGAGCAAGAATTAAAAACTGCCACATTCACTGCCAATTCCACACTTCAACCACAGAGATCCTTCACCGTTCTGCCGTTGGGGTTAGCTCTTGTTCAAATCATCTTTCAGCCGGCCTCCTCCACCCCTGGCAACTGACACTTTGACCTTTTTTCGGCCAATGTTTAGGAAACGACCGTTTCTGCATTTACGTTAGAAATTCCTGTTGTTTGCGAGGGGAAATGAAAACTGTTTAGAGTTTTGTGCACTTTGTCATTGAGAATACACCGGACATTATAGGGTTAATTAAGAGCGTAACGTTAGAGTTTTTAATGTAGAGATGCATTACACGTCAAAATTTTCATTTTCCTGTGTCCGCTTTCCCCGTCTCCGTCTTCTCTTGCACGTGCATTTTTGTCCGTCCGTCCTTCCGTCTGCAGGCGGACCCAGATAACTATTTAGGTCCGAGCTCACCTCAGTAATAGCAAGGAATGACCATGGATTTGCAAGTGTAGACAATGCACAAATATGCCCATGTATAGCCTACGGTGCCGCGAAGGAAGGATAAATTGTTGATCATGCGACACAGGACAGCTTGGAATAAGAAGAAAAGATGGTAGGCGAATAAGACGGCCGTGATGCAATATACGTACAGTTTTTGCCAAAACTTTATAGCCCAGGGGATTTTCTTCTGATATCAATGCGGAAAGCTGGGCTAGTTGGTATGTCATCATTAATTAAAAGACTAGCGCATAAAACTGGGACGCAGACAGAGAGCCATGAGCCATGCAGTGCGGCTTCTGAGCCATGCAGTGCGGCTCCTGCAGCATTCGTTGAAGTCCTACCCGTTGGAGAGGGCAGGACCAACATTCTCCTTACCGTGAGTAGACTGCGATCTCTAAGGAAGAGTTACTGGCCGCACGGTGTGGCTCAGAAGCCGACCGCCTCCATGTGTTCTAAACTTTTCACAAAGATGGTACATGGGCGCTGAATCAGTTATATAATGTGAGTATCCCCACGACTTCGCCATTGTAGCCGGCAGATTCTCCGCTTTAATTCACTCAAAATTGTTCCAAAATCTGTCATGCCTTTATAGATTATTATTTTACCTGACGAATTTTGCGATTATCCTATACTGTCTTCATTTTCCCGCCTTTTAATTAAAATTTTGTACGTATACGCATGCAGCCTCCCTTTTTGTTTACATTTCTACAATCATTTTGTTTTTGTCGCTCGTCACCAAGCACTGGCCAATTGCCCCTTGTGGGTATGTGCCATTTCAGAAGAGGCCAAAGATAAAAATAACAACATAATGGGTTGCTTTGGGAGCTCCCAAAGAGAGTGCAGCGGAAAAGTGCGTTAGCCTGTCGCACAAACGTCTAACCCCTACGTCTACCCTCTCGCGGTGTTTATTGAGAATTATCGGTGCATATGAATGGAGACACAACACGGTGCAGAGCGCGTGAATTTCTCCTGTAATGTATTTACTTTTTCTTTTATGAATACTGCAACCCCGCATTTTGTGTATTTTAGCAAGGTGGGGAAAAACAATCTATAAAACACAATACATTGGCAAAGCACAAATAAAATGGCAGGTTGAAGCAAAATAAGTAACGACAGAAAAAATCAGTCCCGAAGAGCATTACCGAAGGAGGGAAGCAAATTATGTCAGTGTTGACTGCATAACTTCAATGTCGTTAAGGTCATTCCAGTCAGTTGCTGTCCTTTGGAAGAAAAAGAATACTTATAGCAGTTATTGCGCGGCTGAAATGGAGTTATTTTTAAAGGATGGCTTTGCCTGGTAGCATATCCGGTCTAGAATGAGATTATTTTGGAAAATTCGGTTTTGTAGTGACCTCTAATTAATTAAAATTAGAAATTAAGTAGGCTGAGACGATTTCTCTGACTTATTGATGTCAAATTAGCTTTGTTAATAAGCCAGCAACTGATGCTCGCTTAAGGTTGTAATAAATGAATCATACCCCTTTTCTCTGTACTTCTTATAACTTATAAATGTTAGATTTATGTGTAGGGATCCCAGATAATAGGTGCATAATCGAGAGTAGGAAGAAAACGAAGACGAGTAGAGAGCTTTAGAGCACGCTTCAGAAAAAACAGCTTGAAATTTGCACTATTAGTTGCGCAGTCCATATGTTTCGTCTAGCTGGGGTCACTGGTGATCCACAGTTCGAGGTATCTGTAAGCGTTCACTTCAGAAAGGTTTGTACCGTTGACAGCGTAAACATATTTAAAAGGATTTCCTTTGACAGTGATTGTCGTAGAAACGGTTTTTTCAAGGTTAATTGACTTTTGCCAAGATTCACACCAAGCGGTAATATCATGAAGAGTCTTATTTAACATTTAACAGACATTCATCAGTAGTGCTATGAATCTCATAATAAATGGCACACTCATCAGCAAAAAATTTGATTTTAACAGGAACATCCTGTACATTGTATAGTCCGGCGTTGGCACGGACAAGTTTGCAATTCTTATCCTTTTAAACATTATAACAAGTAAAAGTTCATGGAGTGGACTTCAACATGGTTAGTTACATGTGGAAACCTGGAGTTGCGTGTAAACCTCGTTGAGCATTTGTGACCTTCAACTTGGAGAAGTTTGCACAACACGGGCATCATTTCAGGTTGTATGAGCGGAGAAAACCCAGCACCTCACCTAACACGCCATCATGAGGATTGGTACATACGGCAACGCACGAATTATGGCTGTCAAGCTCTAAGGTATATGCATTACCTTTTGCTTTTAACGATTTTGACTTCACCAAAGATAACGCTTCAGCCATCTCCTCAAAGAGATTGCTCGAAATGCTTCTGTAGTGTCTTCCTCATATTTGCGTTGCTAACCTCTGTTTTAAGTTGTTTTTATGTCTTTTTTTTCTGTGCTGTCAGCATTTCAGGAATGCAAAAAAAATCCATGTCATTAGTTTTTCGATTTTTGAAACTGTTAAACTGCCCTCGTATTTCCTGAGTCCATTTTATTTTTTATTATTGCTATGATTCATAATATTTCATGCTATTGCCGATCACCGCGCTACCGAGCACACCATAGGTGATGGTGGGAATCGTCAAGCCGCTATTACGGGTTTTTTTCCCCTTCACCTCAAACATTTACATTGTTTCTCGCTGTTGGGATTAAAATATTGTATTGTATTGTATTGTATTGTATTGTATTGTATTGTATTGTATTGTATTGTATTGTATTGTATTGTATTGAATTGTATTGCATTGCATTGCATTGCACTGTATTGTATTGTATTGTGTTGCATTCTGTCGTTGTGTATCGTATCCACGGCCTTTCTTTTTTCCTGACATCACTGTAGCGTATGTGAACTGCTCAGTAGTGCCGATTGTTGGGCCAGTTGGTGAAGCGACATAAGAAAACTGCGCAAACCCCGACGGGACACGAGGCCGAAACACGCAACCATGCATTGCGCACGCGCGCGCGTGTGTGTACGTGTTTTTGCCTTGAGTCCCGTCGTGGTTTGCGCAAAGTTTTCTTGATTATGTGAACGGCGGGCGTCGAAAAACGATATAATTCCCTAGACACAAAGCTGGCCACTGCAAAGATAATGGCACCACGTGGGACTGCGAAGCAATGCAAATAGAGAACTGTTAAATACCTGGACATCCACAATCTCCACTCCACCTTATGCGAGTAATTTACGCAGCATTAGCGGAACGTGTTTGAAAATATCGTATTACTCTGTAAACGTTATAGTCAGAAGAATAGCGAACATAGTAAATTACGGCACCAAATTACACTCGGCTGACGTGAAAAAGAAATTCGGTAAGACATCGTCCAAATTTATAAACTGTTTATTTTGTTGCGTTGAATGAGTATGATTATTCAAATGAATATAAAGCCACTCTGGAAAAAAAATTACATAGAGAAGAACAGAACGCTTTCTTAAACAACGGCGTTACACAAATAACTCTAAAACGTGCGAAATTAATCTGCCACTATATTTAATGAAATTCCTGATAATTTTTGTATTTCAAATAACAAGAGTAAGATGATGCACTTAAGATATTGGAATGCAAATTTGTTTCCTTGTGCATAGTTTGGCTGGTTTTTAATGTGATAGTATTACAGCTGTCCCACCAAAATCTCGCCGATGTCAGGTGTGAAGAAATTAGTTAACTGGTCGAGAGAGGTGACGTGACCTTCTGTCGTCATGACAACCTGACCTGATGGGCCACCCTGACTGGTCGAGAGACGTCACGTTAGCTTTGACGTCATCCTAATCTGCCCACCAGGTTGTCAGCAACCTAGATAGAGAATCAAAATAAAAAAACAAAACCTAACGATATATTCAAATGTCGGCACCGTCACAGGTAGTGGATGCCTGCTACTGCAGCTAGAAATCCGAATATGGTTGTTGATGGACCGACAAGTGCAAAAAAACTGACGCAAATACACACACACCCCGCTCATGCAGAAATTTCAACATAAGCTGTGACAAATGTGAAATCTAATGCTATTGAACGCCAGTTTTAAAGAGACTTAAGCGTCCCCATATTTATTTTTATTGTATGGGTTATTTTGTGCTATCGTACTGATAGACGCTGACATGTATTTTTAGACAAGAAATCTGTGTATATAGCTTTATTTCTTACTGCAAAAGATTCTTCCCCTGCTGCCTTATCAGCCAAATAGCACAATGCGCTTAGAATCAGAATTTATGAACTGGCATTAATGCCGAATAAAATTTGAAACTTTGAAATTGCCTGTTGATTTTTACCGACTGTGCTTCGGCAAGAAGCGGTGTAATGCAAGCAGAACATGCTTGCAAAAACTGAAGGGGGCACTTAAGCTCCGCCTTAAGGGTATGACGCCATAGCGTTAGTGGGTTGATGCCTATATATGCGGAATCGGCAATTCTCGACTTTGCATTCATAGATATCCCTTTGAGTCCGCATACCACTACTGGCACAATGGTGCAGCGGTTAAGCGATGCGCCGCATGTGCTGCCACCGGTGAGGTTTGTGCGCCCCAGGTTGCTCTTCCGGAGCAACCTCCTGCGACCAATCATTAATTTTACAGTCACCTGCCACGGTGGTCAGTCTGCTCACAATACGGTGAACAGGTTGTGATGATGCCACAAGGTCACGTGACCTAGGTAGGCCAGCTAGGTTGCTTTTCAGGAGATTTTTCGCTCACAACACCGATGCCAATTACGACGTCGCCGGATTTTCTGCATAATGGGAGCCTTAACGCTATCGCGTTAAAATGTTCTAGCGATATAGTTAGGCATGCTGCATCACTATCCACTGATACAATCGGCGCTATTCGGCAGCGGCGAAAACGAGCACCCTTGAGGGAAGTAGTGCACGTAATATACCCTCTGACAGACGCCTACAATACTTCTCCTTTACGCGCATGTAATGACGAGGTCGGCACAGTGTCTCACGTCTAAAGGGGCCGGTTGGCCAGGATGTTCCTTGTGCTCACGAATGCTGGAATTTCTATGCTATGTTCAAACTGAAATTTCCCCTCGTTTTAACAGTAAGCGCCTCAACGTAGTGGCGTACGTGCGGGGAAAAGGGGGGGGGGGGCATTTGGGCCGGTGAATGAACGCCCTCCCTTTGTCCGGTCCCTTTTGGCGAGCGTTGATCGGTGGTCTACGCTTTTCGTACTGGGCGTTCGTATTCCTTAATTGCTTTCCTTTCACTGCCACCTTTCGCCAGTGACCCGGCAGCAGACGCCGGAAGGAAGAAGAAGGGCGTACAAAGACGGAACAACCAATAACAAAACCAGGCGCCCCTCGCTCCTTCGCTCATTCTAGGTATATATATAGATATATTTTTTTGCTATGCTTTTCATGTACGACCACTGAAAGGAAAAGTTGCTCCCGTAGTCCACCTGCGTGAAACGAGCGTAATGTCGGCGTTCCTTGGTCTCTCTTTCTCCTCCCTACCTCCCCACAAGGTTGCGCGCTGCTGCTGCGGTCGAGCCAAAAAATCGGGAGAGCCGTGCGAGTGCTACTCACAAAATCGTTCTTTAATGTCACGTTCGAGTCGTCTAGAGTGAAATAACCGCACGTGAAACGCGGCAGCACGGTGCCAAGCGGTCACTCAGTAGTTTGAGAACCGCGGCATTTCACAATGCCTTTTTTTTTTCCTCCCTGCCCCCCACGCTCTCCCCATCCTACCCTTGGGTGCGCGCAAAAACTTCGGTTACGGAGTTTGAACGCTTCCCTGGTTCTTTTTTTTTTTCTGACACTCAGTTTATAGTGCCTGCAAGTTTCTTTTCAACTGGCGGTGCAAGATCACCGGGGTGAGGAGGAGAGGGAAGAGATATACGTGCCTGTTTATATTCCTACCTGCTCACAGCAGTTATAATTTGTGACGGGAGAGCACAAAAAGGAAGTGGGCCGGCCAGCGTTTCGAGGACGTCGGCTGTCCTTGATTCCAAAGGACCAAGGACTCCTCCGAAAATTTACGCCTCCCTTCCCGGAAAACGGTCGCTGCGCTTCATTGTCAAAACAGACCGGACTGTAAAAAAGTAAAGAAAGCCTGGACAAAAAAAGGCATTGCAGGACTACCGGGATTCTTTAACTTAGATGATGTTGATAAAGATGACGGCACTCTGAAAAATGTGCCGCTACGCACAGGGGAAAAAAAACATGATCAGTCTAAATGCAATGACCAACATTATGCCCTGCCAATTTCAACTAATCGGCTCAAGTAACTTTCAACCCGACAAGCTCATAGCGTAAGGTTAAACAAAACTTCGAACGTGTACGTAATTTTAGCGCTTTTATTAAATTTGCGTTGAATGTTACGAACGTCACCCGCCATATTGAATAAATCATGGTTGGGTTTTGCAATGGCAGCTGCACTTGTGCGAAAGTTGCAGTTTCAAGAAACGTTTAAGCGTTCGTTCCGGGAAGTTTGCACACAGGCTAAGATCGCATTATGAAGAGGTAAAAGAACAACACACCACATTTTGGAAGCGCGCGGGTAACGACGAAAGACAAGGGAACAGGACGGGACAAGCGCTTCTCGCAACTGTGTTTATTCAGAAACTTCTTCGGTGAACATCCCGCCTGAGCAGTAGCAGTCTGCATCGACTGGAACAACGTGCTATCCAAAGGCAGAGCAAGAGAAGCAAATACATCACTAGATGTGATAATACAGTGCGTCCCGGAGGCACATACTTTGCTTGCACATAAACAGCAACTCTTTTTGAACTATTGTTGCGGAGCTTTCGCTCACGCACTAGTGATCCGAACCATAAATAAGCGAAGCCTTTAGTATTTCTCTTTCAAGCCGTTTTTCCACACGACCTACGATCACAGTCTTGTACAGTGCAGGGGTGCAGCGGCGGCAGTTCCTACCATGGAGCGGCAGCTCCGCTGCGCTGCTTGTTGCCACGGAACGAGCGTGTTCTCTGAGGCGGTCATTAACACAGCGGCCAGTTTAGCCGCAGCTGAGTGGTCTTCGATATACGACAACTGTGCTGCTACGAACATATGTGTTTTGGTACTTCTTCTGGCAGCCAACACGGCGAGGTGGCCCTTCTTCGACAAGTCTATATAGCTGCGACAGCTTGCACGGCGCTGCATGAGAACACCAGCTGCATGGCATACTTGGAGGCAATTCTCTTCAGGTTATGAGAGACTTCGTGCTGGTAGGGCATAACCTCCTACGATTTGTTTTTCTCGTGTTCCTATTCCGGCTGGCACGAATCAAACCTAGGACTCTGTATTCCCTTTAAAAGCGATTCCGCTACAGCCTAGAAGAGAGCCAGCCGTTGGGAAGCCGGATTAACCCAGCTTCTCGACCTGCGCCGCAAAACAAAAAGCTATCATGAGATCACAAGACTTTGTCAAGGCTGACGTAAAGCAAGACGCCACGAGGCCCCGCTGTATCAGCTTGGAGTGTTTCGCGTGGCAAGACAAAAGCGACTTCCCAGACCTCGGTTTCGAAGAATGTGAGCCTATACGCACAAGTGTGACAGTGGCCGGTGGATCCCTAGAAAGCGATGCCTTGTGAAGTTATCATCAGCGCGTTCGCTACGGCCAGCTGGCAGGCGTCTGCACTTGACAAAGGAAGTATCGACGAGGCTATACCTAAGACAAAGACAAATACTCTTTGACGTAGAAACGACAGACCGTTTTTGCTCCCAGTACACGGATCATACTAATCAGCGTGTGCACAT